>CM070487.1:1560119-1742075 GCA_036324585.1 Champsocephalus esox | reverse complement strand
ATAGTTTATCATAAATATGGAAAAGTCATTGTGTACAAATAGTATGTTGAAAATCAAAAAAGAAAAAGAAAACTCAATTCAATACAATTTAATGAATATTTTACCCTTTAAGTGTTGCGTACATCAGGGTGTATCTCACAGTATCTTGGTAACATAAAATAACTAAAATATGTAAGTTTATCAGAAAAAAAAACCCTTGTTTAACTGAACAAGTGTGTCTAAAAGTATCTTAGTAACACAAGAAAAAGAGAAGAAAGCGTTAATGTTAACAAACACTGGATTGTTCCACTGAAATAATAAATAAATAATTTCAAAAAAGTGCCTTTAAAGAAAATGTATTCAGACAAAGTATTTTATTTTCAAAAAAGTTTTGCATACATACAAAGTGTATCTTACAGTTCCTTTGTGAGAGAATTACACACAAATCTGCCAGTCATTTTAATACTACGGTGATAACTATTATTGTAACTTTCAATTAGTTCGGGTAAGATGTCTATATATCTATGAGTGTTTTTAGCTGTAAAATACCTCCACATTTTAGTTTTCAGCGTACGGTTAAATCTTTCTACCACACATGCCTTCATGTCGCTGGCTGTGACATAGTGGGCGATGTCTTTTTTCTTTAACAAGTTTTGAAAAACTTTATTAAGGAATTCTTTCCCCGCGTCTGTTTGTAACTTTCTAGGGATCTCGCTGTGTGTTAAAACTGTATCAAAAGCTTTGGCAACCTCAGTACCCGTCTTTTTCTTCAATACTTGAGCATAGGCTTTTTTTGAAAACACATCTACGACTGTTAATAAATAGTTAAAGCCATCATTATATTCAGACAGCGATTGCATATCGCAGAGATCTGCTTGAAATTGCTGCAGCGGTCTAAGCACAAAGACTCGGTTTCTTATAAAGTGCATCCGTGCCGGTTTATGCAAAGTGTATGTGTCTTGCTCAGATAAATATTCTCTGACTTTATCTATATTTATTTGTTTACCCATTTCATTCTGTACAGCTCTGTGGAGTTTATCCACACCTCCTAAACTCCCTGGATTAGATGGAGTGTAATACACCTTATGCATAACACGTTTCTCCGACATGTTTCCTGTTACACCCCCGTCGAGGTAATGAGTACAACATTTTTTCTTACAAGGCATTTTATTGGTATGTATATATAACATTTCTCCAAGCAGAGCATAATAAAAAGGAAGGCCACACCATATCAAGTACAATTAAAATAAAACATACTTTAACGAAAAAGTATCAAAATATAAAAAACCCTTCCTAATTCTGCCAAAAGGCCCAAGCTGCTCTTGTAGTCTTCATTAGGGTTTCGTTGTTTTCTACCAGCTGCTCGTACAGCTTCTCTATTTTGGCCTCAAAGAGTCTGGTGTTTCGGAGGTTATGCAGAATCGCCTCTGTAGCTCCAAAGACTCTCCTCTCCGACACATGAAGGTGGTTCTGGTGCAGAGCGTCCCGAATGGCTGGAATGAAACGAACGGTCCACAGTTTCTTTACCACTTCATCATAGTGTCGATCCAAATAGTATTCATCGGTAGGGAATACACACTCGTGCTGCCTTTGACTGGGGTGTGCGATTTGACATCCGTTACATGTTTCCTCTCTGTACAGTTGTACGGCCCTATCCAACAGATGAACTACAACTGCTTTTACCGTATTCAGGAATAACGATGTCCGGTCACGTTCTGCATCATCAATCTCAGGAATACCAGTATAGCATGGCGTATCAACACCAACGTCGGGATCAGAAGGAAAGCATGGCGAATCATTGTCTACTGTTGTTGATTCCTCTGGAGATTTGGGTGGAGTAGATGGAGGCTGAGGCATATACAACCACCCGGTGATATCAATGTCAGCCATAGCTTTGTCCATATCTGGTGTCCAAAATGTTGGTGAGGATGGCGGTCCTGTAGGCGTTTGATCCATGCTGGAGATCGTGGGGAGAGACTTGGTTTTTCTCAGATCCATGGTTGCTGCTCTCTAAAAAATGTCCTTGCGAGGTCTTTACTTTTTAAATGATCTGCTGAGGTGGGTGGGACTTGTTATGTTGACTGGGGGGCGGAGTCCTCTGCAAACGTGAGGGTCTTTTTCACCATTATAATGTCCATCGATGTCTGACTCTGTTTAAAAAGTTCTTTAAGCTTTGTAGCTTTTCCTTCAATCATTTCCATCCATGCAGTCAGAGGTACCCTCAAGGATGTTTGAAATACCCCGCAGGTAGAGTTAAAATACTCTAAAACAAAATCATCACAGAGGTCCTTACCCAACGACACCAAACGGCTTGAGCGGTAATACCAACGCCCCGAGGGTCCGCTTTTAGTTTCCCATACGGTGCTTGTCAGGACTCTTCCCCCTTCTGGCTGTGTGGGAATATCTCCTTCTTCTTCCTCCACACTGAGGTGTGAGGATGCAAACTCTTCTTTAATCTTGCATGTTTGTGTTTCTTTGCTTTTCTTTGTAAATATCTTGTACACCTCTGGTTCCACTTTGATTTCTTGATGCACTACTTCTTCCGATGCAATGGTTGCTTGTAGATCTCTGGAAGACACCAGAGTTAACACAGCCCAATCTGTTGAGGTCAGTGTAGCTTTAACACTACGATGTCCGTATGTTTCTCCATTCTTCAGACTGTAGAAATGTAGTTCATTAGCCATATAGTTGAATGTATAACCCCACACATCGCCATTTTTTAGAGTCCATTCTTCGTGAAGTTCTTCGGCTGTAGGCGTCTGAATCCGGCATACAAAGCTTCATTCGTTTCTTGATTGGAGCACCCAATGGATGGATGTAAGTTGTTACCGGTGTCTCGCTGATTAGACCCATATCCAGACGTCTCTTGGCCATTCTCTCTCACTTGGAAAATATTTAACCACGGGGCGACATTTATTCCTTGGGGCTCTGGGGGGAGGGAATGTGTGTGTGTGTGTGTTCCCCTCCTCCAAAAAACATATGTTTTACCACTATGTCTGCCGTCATGAACAGTCACTGTGACGCCGCGAGGTCATGGGGAGGTGAGGGGCTAGGGAATGTGTGTGTATGTGTGTGTGTGTGTGTGTGTGTGTCCTCTTATCCACCATATGTTTTACCACTATCTCCTAGTAGCAGAGAACAGAGAGGTTTAAAAATATAAATGTTTGTTTTTAGATGCTTTAATTAATCTCATGTTATTTGTAAGTTACATTCAATACTATATACAGGATTAACCACACAGGAAGTGGTTAGGAGGCAGGACATATATCCTATACATATTAATTGAAACAACGGCATATTATTTTTCTAATTTAATTTTGTAAACCGGAATCGGGACATCCACCGGAAGCGGTTTAATTAGTTTAATTACTTTTTTATTAATTTTTTGATTAATTTTTTGATTAATATTTTTGGGGGCGGGGCTTCGGTAAAAAGGGGGCGTGGCGACCTGTCACATTTATGAATACTAATGAGATTGAAACGGCATGTGTATAACTACTTGTATGGTTTTCACTTTGTAATATTAAAATAGGAATATGGTGCAAATCCAAATAAACCGTGTAAGTCTACAGTGTATACTAAAGTTTATGAAATGATGCAAATGTCATAAAATGTGTTAACTACAATACTTCAATTCAAAGAAACCACATGTAATCTTTATCTGTGTGATGAAGAATGTATTAACTGTAATACTTAGTATGTCCGCTAGGGGAGCCGTTTCATTTGTAACTCCTCTCAAATGTATCAACTAGTACTTCCGGTTCATAAACCTACATCCTGTTTATTTCCTCAAAATATAAAGTTCAAATTACTTTCTTTGAAAAGCATGAAAAACAAAACAACTCAATCTACACCATCCCTGTGTATTCAATCAGTAGTTACCGGTTGTATCTTTACTCAAACTATTTCACCACTAATAATGCTAACTGGCTAGCTAACTAGCTTAGCAGTATAGCATTAACCACATGTGATTGGGGGAAGGGGAACAATGGGAACACAACATCTGCAGATAAATAACCACACTGCTTGACAATACAAAACAATCTTCATTTATCTTAGCTCTAAATTCTATAGATGCTGACCTTAAAAGCTGATCTCATACCAATCTTGTACACAATCACCTGGGCTTAGATCATCACACAAAAATACTTTATTAAACCAGACTACGCAGGTTTAACACATCAAACATATAGACTAACATGAATGGACCCAGTCCAGCGTAAAACAGATCAGGTCTGGTACCTACCCAGAGGTATCCCAGATACAAGCTAGTGCCTCCCCAGAAGGTCTTAATACTATGTAATATTAACATTAATCGGGCGGCGCCGAAGATACAACAGAGACGAATAGAAACACTATATACACACTCCACACCACTTGCAATCACCACGGAATTAAACAGGTAACTGTCTCACCTTTCGTTTAGGCCCAGCCAAAAACCTAGTGTGATGCTAGTTAGCTTGCAGCCTTCCCCCGTCTGTTCCAGCTCAATCTCACTTCAGGGTAGCTGTTGCAAAACTGACATCTTTTTAACAAGAAGTAGCTTATTTCCTTAAAAATGGGAAGAAAATTAGAATATGGTTTAACAACACAGCCCACAACCGCCAAAACACATTTGCAAACAAGAATATTCAAATGAAAAACGCCAATACACACTTGTAAACAAGAATATCTCAAATAAACCGAAGCAGAAATACTTCCAAAACCAGACTCCTACAAATACCAAACTTCCCACGGTAAGATAACCTGTCTATTTTATAGTTCCAACTCTGCCAAGAGATATGATTTGTCCTTCTCAATATGGAGTGCCTAGCATCATGTGAGTGTGACTGAGTGTGTAAAAACAAACAGAGTACTTTCAATTAGCATTTCACGAAATGGCGACTGCCATGTGGCTTATTTTCAGCATGAGGGCAAGATAAGATGGCAACTGATTTTCCAACCTTTAACCTGAAGAACAAAGGGATTTGATAACACACCTCGTGTCTCTCACCTGGTGGTTTAAATAATGGCGGGGCAATCTTGTCAAGAAAATTCAACACAAAACAACACTGCAGCTTAAAATAACATTTCTATCTAGTTTACTATGAAAAAAATGGGCTTTATCTTATTGATATCATCACTTAAAGTTAGGAACCCTTTACGCTTAAGCCATAAACTTATCTGCGTAATATTTGACTTTATAGTCCACTACAGTCAACTGCTGCCATTTAGACACGCTAGGTGGATGTAGTATGGGAACTAATCAGCGACTATTAAATGACCGTCGTCTATTTAACGTAATGCTGTCGTAACCCCAAATACTGTATTCCACCCGCAATATCTTGGTTGAAAATAGAACAGTTATGACCACTGATAAAGGCTTACACCTTAAATCAAGCCTTTTCCTCAAAAAAGGACTTTTTTAAAACAGTTGGTTCTCAACTGTTTTCGACTAGCACTGTCTTCAGTTACTCAACCCGAAGTTGACTCGCTATGCCCTGAAGGTTTTCAATTACTTGGCCCGTAACCAACTCGCTATGTCTCATAGATCTTAACAATAATCGTTAAATGGACATATATATCCTTACGTCATAGGCTAACTAACTACTAACGTAACAAGAGACACCTACATGAAAACGCAACAAGACACCTATCCAAAGTACAATGACCACACACATTTATAGTTAAAATACTAACACACACAAATTAGTAACATGCAGAGTTAAATGTAAGAAAAAGAAGAAATATGAACTCACCCTGCTTGTGACAAAGCAACGCCCCAAGTATATAATTGTTATTGTTATAAATTTGATTGTTTTAACATTAATTTAGGCAGTCTCTCAGGAGTCCAACTTTACCAGACAGACACACACTCCTATTGTTCACTATGTAATCTATTGAAGATTTTGAATAAACAGGTACTTCTTTTACCTTTCTTTATTGGGCCCGAGTGTATATCTGCCAGCATTGTTCAAACTCCTTTGAAAACTGCAACCGCTCTCCCGGTGTCACGAGATCACGTCGGGGAAAACACCAAATGTTATGCTGTGTTCGTTATTCTCGCGTCCAGGTAAGAAGCTTAAAAAAGGAGACTAAATGGAGTCTCTGAGAAGGTTCAAAATTGGTACTTTAATTAATAAAAAGCGCGGTAATGTTACAAGCAGGATATTGTTCAGTTGGAGGAGAAAGGCTGCAGCCTTCCTCTCCCTGTGATGGCCGTGCAGAAGAGAGCTCACAAGCATTCGTCTTTCCCGCTTGCTGGCTGTTCGCTCCTCCTCTCTGGGAGCTGTAGTGACGCAGGGGACTTCCCCCTCGTTCTCCTGTGTCCGATATCGCGTTAAACAGAGGATTTCAACATTTTACATTCATTGCTTACTTCCACATGCCTTTTCTCCTCCTTATCTCTTTCATAACATTATATGTAATACATGTTAACGGCGTCAATAGCCCCTTTAATGATACTAAAGGGCGGTAGTCCCGGATGTCGTCATGACGGATTTTCAGAATAAAAGCTTAGTATTGAGAACTTCCGGGTTTTTCCAGAATAAAATAGCATTTAAACTGACGGTATGTTTAAGGTACATTATGCCATAAAACATTGATTTTAATTTCTAACAGTCCTCCACTGGCAAGACGTGACAATCTTCGAACTGCACAAGCCGCTGGCGGCGGCTGAGCCGAGGGATCAAATGGCAGGCGCTGCGGGCCCAGGTTCCTATAACGCCCGGACACGAAGGGCAGGGTCGTTGCTCCAGTAATGGTGAGTACATTTTTCTTCTTTACCCGTCTCTCTTAACTCAGTTGTTCTCTTGCTTGCTGAAGAGAAAGGGATGACAGTCAGGAGGCGAGGCCTCCTTTTATGCAGTGAGATGCACGCGCATTCAGGTAGGCCCGCCCCAGGGCCGGCTACATCTATAGAAGTCTCAGTGGATGAATGCTTGCATGATATGATCAAGGGGAGTACCCATAGAGTCCAGTAGAGGGCGGAGCCTGTGAGAGATATAACATTGATAGATTGCCCTGGTTTTGTCTGACCTCCCTGATGAGTTGAGTCACCACACCGTTGTGCTCCAGACAGACTGATGTGTCGATGGAGGTGTTCTTGGCCAGGTTGGCGCAGAGCCGGTTAGAAACTGAGCTGAACAGTATATAGCTATCTTTAATATATATTTAACAATATACTGTATCCCTCCTGCAGCACATAAACAAACACTTTCTCATATTATACTGAGCAACGATCCTTTATCTGACTTAAAGATATTTATAACATCTTCATATATTATACTATTTTGGTGTCTATATTAAACAATACACTGATATACATAAACTCATAAAACACCACGAGAAACAAATATTTTTTTATTCTTTTTTTCTCTCCCAAAATGGTTTCAGTTTCAAAGGCTGATAAAGAGCGTTATTATAACAGCATGGTAAGTAGTGATATTCATACTGTTTCAATCACATTAGTATTAGGGCTGTCAAGTTAACGCGTTAATAACGCCACTAATTATTTTAACGCGATTAACGCATGTGTATTTTTTTTTCCCCGGCCGCCCCGTAGTTTCAGAGCGCATCGAGTTTAAAATACCATCTACAAGCTGATGCTGACAGCCCCGCTCCTGCCGCCCGCTTGTGGCAGACCACACTTCCACGCTCGCCGGCAGGCACCGACTGGCCATCGGGAGGACCGGGAGGGTGTGTGTATGTGTGGTCCGAGCGAGCGAGAGAGAGACCTTACGTGCATTGTTGTTGTTGTTAGCATCTGGTGCTAGCTAGCTGCGCTAACGGATATAAGGAGCTGTTTAAATGAAAACAGAGGAGCGACATTTCGCCACAACTGCGCCGAGCACTTGACTTGATGCAGGAATCACATCAATTCCACTTTTACTGAAGGGGAGGAATGCTCACAGCTGCTCGCTACTCACAGCTGCTCGCTGCTTGTGCTCTGAAACTCACCTGAGGAACAGGTTACACGCGTCAGCGCTGAGACGTGATCCACCTTTGCTGAGTTCCGGATGAGGGCCACGTTCAACCTCATCCACCACAGTGGACCCGAGTTCCACTAAAGGCACGTCGGGAAGGGTTTCAGGAGCCACCCCACACTGGGCGAATCACTTCTGGGATCCTACTTTTGCCCGCCGAGTGGATTTAGCACGAGAGGGAGCAACTCTTGCAGAGATAAAGAGTCGGAAGTGTGGTCCCGGCTCTCCTCTCGCCGCCCTTCTCGCCGCTCCTCACACCGCGTATCGCCGCTCCTCTCACCGCGTATCGCCGCCCTTCTCGCCGCTCCTCTCACCGCGTATCGCTGCTCCTCTCCGCGCCTGTGCTACCGGCGGAGATGTAAAGTGGATTAAATAGCCGGTGTAACGCGGTGGGATTACCTTCTCTACTCTGCTGTGCTGCTATAGCTGAGGCCTGCTCCACCTTGCTCCGGGAACAGCGTGGATACTGTTGTGCTGGACTGGAAGAATGGCGGGCGTCGTGTTTCTGCTGTGCCTTTTCTTGGCTGTACTGGACAAGGAGAGGATCGCTAGTCGTCCTGAACAATCTACTGGATTCGGGTATGTTCTGCCGCCCGCTGTGGACATCCCCTGTACAGTTTCGGAGGTGTTGCACAAACAATTGCTGGTTGCACTGTCGCGGACATTCATTTCGGAAAATGTTTGTCTTTCTCACATGCCTGCCACGATGGTCCTTCAGAATTGTTTTTTAAACTCTAATCTCACTTTCGCGAAGTTTGCTGGTGACTCTAGATCAGCTGACAATGTATGTGTGTTGATTAAGAGGAAAAGGTGCTTGGTATTTTTATTGTTGTTACTATCAGGAAATGTACAGCCAAATCCAGGTACACCGACCAGTATTAGTCAAATAGCTACTCCTGCTGATTTTATATCTAGATCTGGGCTAGGTTTAATTCATTTAAATGTGCGTAGTCTGTTACCTAAATTAGATTTTGTCCGTATTTGGGCGAGTTCGACTGATGCTGATGTCATTGTCTTATCAGAAACGTGGCTAGATAAATCCATTTTGGCCTCTGACATTTACATAAATGGTTACAGTGTATATCGTACTGACCGGCCTAAAAAAGGTGGTGGCGTTGCCATTTATGTGAAAAATAAGTTTTGTGTAACTAATATGGTTTCCAAATCTGTTAGCAAACAGCTAGAATTTTTAGCCGTGAATATTGAGGTAACAAAGGGTCAACAGCTCATGGTGGTGGGCTGCTACAGGGCCCCTTCGGCTGTCAAGGACTCTTTATCGTCTTTGGCAAAACTGTTATCGGAACTTTCCTACAAGGAAATAGTGCTGCTTGGTGATTTTAATTGGGACTGGTTAACTTCTGTGTCAGAGGATTTTAAAAACCTGTGTACCTCATTGAATTTTATCCAGATTATAGACAGTCCTACTCGCCCACATATTAAGTCCCCAAATAAATCCTCCTTAATTTATCTAATTGTAACAAATGTTCCACATAAATACTCATCTGTGGGAGTATTTGCTAATGATGTGAGTGACCACTGTGTTGTAGCCACAATTAGGGACACTAAGGTCCAAAAGGTTAAACCACGTGTCATCAGAAAGAGAGACAAAAAACACTTTGTGGAGCAGGGTTTTTTACATGATCTGTTTGATTTTGATTGGGGTAGAATCAATCTGTGTGCTGATGTAGAAACTGCATGGTCTTATTTTTATCTTGGTTTTATGAAAATTATAGATAGACATGCACCTCTGCGTACATTTAGAGTGAAGAGACGAAACAATCCCTGGTTTTCTGCTGAGCTGTCCAGTCTCCTTCATGAGAGAAATAATGCTTGGGCTAAGGCTAGGAAATCAGGCTCAGAGGTAGAATGGCTACGTTTTAGGCAGCTAAGAAATAGCTTCACATCCCAAATAAAAAGTGCTAAATCAAAGTACTATTTGTCGGTTACCACAGAAAACCTGAATAATCCTAGGACATTTTCGAAAGCCATAAAATCGATTTCCACTGGTGATATCCCAAATGAGCTACCTCTGTGCCTTACCACAGCATCTGGCATTATATCAGATAGGGCTACTATGCTAAATTGTTTTAATAAGCGTTTTGTGTCTTGTGGCTCTCTGTTTGGCTGTGTGGCTCCTGTGAACGCTCCAATCCTTGACTCTGAACAATGTGGTCTGGAAAACCCTTTCAGTTTTACTCCTTTAACGATTGGTATTGTTCATGAAGCATTATCCAAGTTAGATCCTAGGAAACCGGCTGGCCCGGACAACGTAGAACCTTTCTTTTTAAAGATAGCTGCAGATTTTATTGCTCCACCTCTTACTTCTCTTTTTAACCTCTCCCTCAGCACGAACACAATTCCAAAAGTATGGAAGTCTGCTTATGTCTTGCCTTTACTGAAAGGAGGGGAGGCAACTATTTTAAATAACTATAGGCCAATCTCTAAATTGTCAGTTCTGGCTAAGGTGCTCGAACGCTTAGTGAGTGAACAAGTAAAGGAGTTTTTATGTATAAATGATATCCTGTCTAAACATCAGTCAGGATTCAGAAAGAAACACAGCACCATCACTGCGACAATGAAAGTGGTGAATGACATTACTACTATTTTAGATAATAAGCAGAGTTGTGCAGCTCTGTTTATTGACCTTTCCAAAGCATTTGACACCATTGATCATCGCAGCGTAAAGCAGAGGCTACTCAGTATTGGCATATCCAGCAATGCAGTGGGGTGGTTTGTAAACTACCTCTCTGAAAGGTCCCAATGTGTTCATTTTGATGGACTGTCTTCTGAATGGTTAAACATTTCTAATGGTGTACCACAAGGTTCTGTTTTAGGACCACTTTTATTCTCCATATATATTAACAGTGTAGGTGATAATGTGGATGAAGCTACTTTACATTTTTATGCGGATGATACTGTGATGTATTGTGCAGGTCCCTCCATTCAGGAGGCTGTTGTTAAATTGCAAGCTGTTTTTAACACTATTCAGACTCAGCTCTCTGAACTAAAGCTTCTTTTAAATGTGGATAAAACCAAGGTAATGCTCTTTTCAAAAGCTAAAAAGACACCAGAGCCTGTTTTAGATATTGTAACTACACAAGGAGCAAAACTTGAAGTTGTTGCCCGTTACAAATACCTGGGTATCTGGCTTGATGATTGTCTCTCTTTTGAACTTCAGGTCACTAACCTGCTTAAAAAACGGAGGGTTAGGCTAGGTTTCTTTTTCAGAAACAAGTCCTGTTTCTCGCTTGAGGCCAGGAAAAGGCTAGTCACTGTGACCTTTTTACCTGTGCTGGACTATGGTGATTTGTTGTATATGAATGCACCTGGCAATTACCTGAGCAAATTGGATGCTGCGTATCACAGTGCTCTGAGATTTGTCACAAATTGTAAAGCGCTTACGCATCACTGTACACTGTATACTAAGGCAGGTTTACCATCACTCTCTGTACGGAGGCTCAGTCATTGGTACACGTTTATCTATAAAGCTTTGTTGGGTAAACTCCCGTATTATATCAACTCTCTGATAACACAGAGAGTTGCAAGCAGCTATTGTCTGAGGTCACATGATGTAGTCTTGCTAGATGTGCCAAGAGCAAGGACTGTCTTAGGTAAGACAGCTTTTATGTGCGCAGCTCCACTTGCTTGGAACAATCTTCAGCAAGAATTGAAACTGAGCAATCTCATTCCTCTGCATGTTTTTAAAGCTAGGGTAAATGAAATGCTTGCCGATACAATGGGCACTTGTAAATGTCTATAACTATGTATCCTGTAAATATAATGTATAATGTCCTTTATTGTTTTATGTTTCATGTGGAACCTATATGCTGCAGGTCTCCCTTGAAAAAGAGATCTATGATCTCAATGGGACCAATCTGGTTAAATAAAGGTTTGAAATGAAATGAAATGAGGAAGCCAGACAGTGGGACATTGTAGGAGAAGTCAGCACACTCAGCACGGATAGTGCAACATGATTGCAGCTTCCAAGCAGCTCCCGTTCGAGCATATGCCTTGAGTTGCACATAGCTCCAATGATCCCACACACACACACACACACACACACACACACACACACACACACACACACACACACACACACCACACACACACACACACACACACACACACACACACACACACACACACACACACACACACACACACACACACACACACACACACTATTTGTATTGTATGAGGGAGGTTCCAGGTTGAATTGAGGCGAATATTTGTAATGTTCAGAGGTTGTTGTGTTTAATATTCATGAGAATATTTGTCATTTTTCAAATGATAATAAACATTTGCATAAAGCATATTTGTCCACTCATATGTTGATAAGAGTATTAACAACTTGAAAAATATTCCTCTAAGGTACATTTAGAACAGATCAAAAATGTGTGATTAATTTGCGATTAATCGCGATTAACTATGGACAATCATGCGATTAATCGCGATTAAATATTTTAATCGACTGACCGCCCTAATTAGTATACATAAAAAGTGACAGGTGCAGTGACAGGTCACACCTTTCCCTACTTATGATAATGACCCAATTTGATATGCTCATTTGATATCACATATAGGTGTGATATCCTTTGATGTGAGGGGTGAGGTGTTATAACATGTAGGTGTGATATTCCCCCCTCTAATAGACCCTTTGTTGTCAATCTAATCTAATTAACCTTTGATGTCTGTCCTTTGATGACTGTCTGATGACAGATATCATGTAGATGTGACATGTTTAAGACCCCTAATTAACCTTTGATGTCAATCTAATTTAATGAACCTTTGATGTCCGTTATTGTCCTCTCTAAATTCGATTAGTTTTTAAAATGATTAGTGTGAATTAAGGCAGTCTCTTTGAAGTTGTGTGAGACTATCTCCCTCGTCCTCCTTCTTTTCCCCCTTCCTGCAACTTCTCTGCTGTTAACAGCATTCCAACTAACTGTTATTCCACACACGAAAAGTTTATTATTCCGCCGAGTTATTTTTCCGCGCTTCTTCTCCCGCATTGAACATCGCAGAAACACCGATCGAACATCAAAATGTTCAGCTCGGATGGGAATCGATGGCTATTACTTTTCTCATTCATAACTTTCATAATTCCAGAGATACATCCCATAATACATCACATTTTTAACCATTGAAGTCAATGGAGGAAATCTTCAGACTTCAACAAATCTTCATGCGAATTCAACTGCTAACTGTTCATTCACACTTTCACTCAGAAACTTCATTCCAACTATACAATGTTACACATCTTTCTGACATTATTGGTGTAAAACAACTTTTAAATGTGATTCTTACTTTTAGAGATATTAAATATTGTTCAGACCTTGTTTTAGAGGTTTTCTTCAGATTTTAACATTAACTAGAGGGTAGGAAATCTTGAAATTTGCCTTCATATATTTTTTTGAAACTGCCATAATTCCCAAACCCTACATTCCTGAGACATAATTTATCATGACAAATGTAGCAAAACAGCTCGTAGCTTGAAAAATGATAAATAATTAAGCAAAAATAATTAAACAAAAGGCCTCTTGTGGGCATGAAGAGACAAAAACTTTCAACATTCCTCCATTAAACACCATTGTAATTTCAGGGAGATATTTCCTCACGGCAGCAGCTGCACACCTTTAGTTAAACTGCCAAAAAGGCCACATTATTAACCCGAAAGTACACAAAAATTACACTTCAGATACTCAACTTCCTTGACATGCTTCACGTTTTGAAATTTCACAGATATCTGTTACGGTTCTTCCACAAAACGTTCACATGTAAGAGATTTATCTCTCATTCAGAACAATGGAAACCTGTGATCTCTGCACACCTCGTTAGCTCAACTATAAACACCTGTGTAGTGGAACACGATGATGTCATCACTCCAGCTGACATGCTCATGGGCCTCATTTATAAAGGGATATACGCTCAAAAAATGGCGTACACCAGTTTCTACGCAATGTTTCCGATTTATAAAATACTAACTTGACGGGAAAATGTGCGGTCCTCCACGCAAACTCTAACCCATGCGTACCCACTAAGCACAAAAACGGGAGAGACGAGAAACTGCGACACCGTTGGCAGAAGGAAGAATGGAGAGAAATATGTGGAAATAATACCATAAATAAAATGTTACCTCTCATTTATCATATATGAAGAATTCCTTTTCACAAATTGATTAAAGCCAATCTTAAAATGATTAAACAAACGCCTGTTTGCGACTCCTCATTGCACACAAAAACATAACTTGGAGAAATAAATAAATACGGATATGTTATTTAAAACCACTTCGAATATGTTGTGTTAATGTTATGAAATGTTTTCTCATAAATGATGCGGTAAGCAGGAGGACAGAATTACGTCTAAACTGACAGTGTTTTGCATTGCAGGTTGTAGATACAAGCATGGTTTTATATACTATCATGTTTATTCGTGTTTTATGCCGTTTGCCAAGACTTGAGAAGTCGCTTGTAAAACACAGTAGGTATGGAAGCTAAGAACACCATATGTGGTCAATTGTACAGCTAATATAACACAACACATTAGTTGTATTTCCTTTAACTGGTGGATATAGGGTTGGGGGGGGGTTGAGACGCACAGGCTGCAGTGGAGACGCTGCGCACAGCTGATCGACAGCTGGAACACAAACCACCAAATACAAAAACATAATTCAGATCTAGTCGTCATGACTCCACACCGGGGGGATTCCCCGATCATTTCTTACAGTCTCTCATCAAGGTTCTCCTGTCCCCGGTACAAACACACTGCCTGAGGAAGGCTGTGTGTATTCTTTTTGTCATTAACCTTTTTCGGGCCACTTATTTATTTATGTTGGTGACGATCCGACCTCCATGCTGCGACTCTGTTCAAACTGCATCCACCAAACAATATGATTTATCTCGACCTCCCCAAAATAACCAAAATCTGACACGGTGTGAGATGTCTTTTTTAGCTGTTCTGTTGTCATTTCCTGCTCTCCTTCATGCAGTCAGTCAGAATGAATGAATGAATGGGCGTTTCTTTGACTATTTATTGGCAAATATGGGCGTTACGTGAAGCCCGCAAGAGCTGCACCGCATTTCGAGTCGGTTGTGATTTATAAAGGGAAACCGATGTAGGAAGTGCTGTACGCACTTTCCTCGCCGGTGTGCAATGTTTGGTGAATCGGAAAATGTCGGGAAATTTCTGTACCTATTTTTTGGATTTCTACTACGTAAGCAACCTTCCCACGTGAATCCTACGCATGGCGTTATAAATGAGGCCCCAGAGCAGCAGACTTCAGATCAGAGTCCTGCACGGGTCTGATTTTCAAGACCCGTTCCCGCCCTGCACCTGCGACATGCAATACCAAACCCGCCCCGCTACCCGCACATATTGCCAATTAGTTCCGCAACCCGACCCGACCCGTCGGCACAAAATCCGCAACCCGACCCGAACCCGCATATATATGAGCAGTAAAAACGTGCAATTATTAACACACGCAGTTGCATATTTGTCTCAAAAAGCGTGGGTTGTTGGTTCTTTCCTCCATCTTGGATGACACCAAAAGCCTCCCAGACGTTGGATTTCGCTCTTGAGGAAGTGTTATTGAAAATGCTGTATTCTCCGCTAGAGAGCTTCACCTCAGCCATTTCGAATGTGGCGCGCACAGCAGCAGATTGATGCGCTGCAGAGGTTTTGATTATGCGCGGTCCCGCGGGGGAGAGGTCTGAGGATTTAAACATTAAACAAAATTATTATTATTTTAATATATTTATTATACAATACCCGCGACCCGACCCGCATCATCTTTGTTTTACCCAGAACCGAACCCGGAAAAAAGCGTTTGAAAAAATAGCAACCGCAAATCACCTTTTTTGCGGGTCACCCGTCGGGTACCCGCCCGATGCAGCACTCTGCTTCAGATAGCCGTGAAGACATCTACGGGACAGTTTTGAGATTTCTTCAAATGTCGTTGCCATGGCAACACAATGCTCGCCATGAAACACGGTTTTCTCATAACTTCAGTGAAAATGTTCCAAATGGCCCAAAACTTCACAGGTTTGGTAACGATGCAGCCATCATCTAAGCGTATTATGGGATGTCAACAAATGCCGTTGGCATGGCGACAGATCATTCATCATCAAGTTAGTTCAAAAGTTTGCAGCTCAAATATTCTGCTGCTTTTCCAAGCCTTTTTACTTTCTTTTCTTCTCTCATCACACACTCAAGCCCCCAGTGTTCATGTATCATTTCAATCTAAATTCTTCACTTTCTTCTTACGCATTACATTTCAGCATAGCAGTTTAGTGTCAGCTTTGCAGCATAAAGCATTCCCACTAGCCATTTCTTCAGGAATTGCATTCTCTAGTTTAAATTACTGTTGACAACTGGATGTATTTACACAAGGCTGTTGACATTGATTAATATCACAGTTCACGTTTATTTAACCTAGAAACGTTAGTGTTCTCAATGCTGGCATGCTAACTTTACCGTAAGTTAAAAGTTGACGCCAAAACAACGGTTGGAAAAATAGGTTTTATGACTGTAAACAGTATCATATAACATTTAGTGTTGTTACTTACTTTGAATAGCTCTGATGCGCCTCACGATAGTTCTGTAGTGTCAAAGTCCATAGGGACTTGGCTTGGCAACTGGAAGGTCACCAGTTCAAGTCCCGGAAAGACCAAGTGCTACCGAGGTGTCCCTGATCAAGGCACCATTCCCTACACTGCTACCCGGGCACCGTACATAACGGTAGCCCACTGCTCTTAACACTAGGATGGGTCAAATGCAGAGACCGTCCGTCCATGGCTCAGTCAGTAGGGGTTTGGACTGTGAGCCCTAGGGTCATTGGTTCAAGTCCCCGAACAGACCTAACATATGTAGTGTGTACTGATATTTGGAGAGGTCCCAGTTCACCTCCTGGGCCCTGCCGTGATGCCCTTGAGCAAGGCACGGGACAGCCCCCCACTCCCATTGCTCCTTGGGCACTGTACAATAGCTGCCCACTGCTCCTAGTACTAGGATGGGTAAAACGCAGAGAACAAATGTCACTGTGTAGTATGCTGTGTGACCATTAAAGTCTGTGTATACTGTGTGACCAAGAGCGTTTCAAGGTACACTGTCAATCAAAAGCGTGCAGGGAACCTAAAGGTCGTGGGTTCATGACACGATCGGACCAAAACTACGGACTGTGGACCGGGTGCTGGATAGGTGCCAGTTCACCACCTGGGCATACTGTATGTCCTCTATTCATGTACTATATAAACCCCTTTGTGTACAAAACACCAGAGTGGAAAAAGTAATTTCCCCGTTGAGGATTAAAGAAGTTTGTCTTCTTGTTTTTATAAGAGGTGAATCATCTCCTGAAGAAACCCACACTAAACCCCTCTGAAGTGCAACAAAGACTTGTCTGTCTTCTTCCATTTATCTCCCAAACTGTGAAAGAAAGGCAAAATGAATGGGCTGTGCTGTATTTCATCGGTTCTCTCTATCTTATACAGTGGATTTGGAGATGTTTCACATAGAGGTGGATGTACAGTTTTTTTCCAATTCTGCCTGGTGAAAACTGCTTTACTCCCTCTTCCTTTTTCTGTCCCGAGCCCCAAATACACAACACTGCGCATCCAAGGACCAGCTTAAAAAGAACTGCAAAATTGTTTCTCGGAAAAGTGCCCCCTGACTGGAGGACAGGACTGCCTGTGTTCAGCTGATCTGTGCACACTCACAGTGGGCCTGAGGAATGCCTGGAATGATAGTCACCTTCATTCTAATTACTTTCCTCCCATCACCATGCTGCCAGCTGATCTTTAGTTTTCAACAACACACAGATCACCACCACACTGTCACCATGAGCCTTCCAAGTGTCCTTCTCTGGCTCTTAGTTTGTTTCAACATCGTTTGCTCATCTTTCTCCCCTCATCCAGACTCCGCTAAGAAGTCGGGCTGCTTCAAAGTCAGCAGCTGTAAATGCATCATGAAGGACGGGAGCGGGGTGATAAACCTGAAGGCCATGGGGGATGCAGAGGGTTTCCTGGGGCGTTTGGAGCATCTCCCAGCAGAGAAGATGGCGCGGGGTGTAGAGACGCTGGTATCCTTCAGCCCCTGCCTGCCCTTCTCTCAGCCAGAGGACCTTCCGGGGGGGGAACTGCTCTAACGTCGCTGCATGTGTCGCTGTCAGGTAAGGTTAAGGTTAGTGTATTAAATAGCACATGTCATACACAAAGGCAATTCAAAACGTGTTTACCATAGCATTAACACATAATAATACTAAAAGATCATTCATAAAAGAGATACAAGGAGTGCTGATGATTAAGGATCTCTGGATAGGCAGCATTAAAGAGCTAGGTTTTTAATCAGAACTGATTTTCTGGCAGTTTGTTCCAGGTTTGCGGAACATAGAAGCTAAAAGCGGCCTCAGCGAGTTTGGTTCTGTCCCTGGGGACGACGAGTACACCTGCTCCCGATGGCCTGAGAGCTCTGGGGTTAGGAACAGTGCAGCATGTCTGAGATGTGTTGTCCAAGTCCATTTGGTGCTTTGTAAGTTAAAAGTAAGATTTAGAAGTGTATACTTTGTTTTATTGAAAGCCAGTGCAGATTTTTGAAAACTGGGGTGATGTGGTCAATTGTTCTGGTTTTGGGACTAGGGCGGCAGCGTTATAGAGAATTGTAGTTGTTTTGTTGATTTTCTACAGAGACATGTGAAGACACAGTGTTGCAGTAGTATCCACATTACAAAATGGTTTCATCATCACAGGTCAGCTTCTTTGGTATTCCCATTCTGAACTTACATCTCTCACTGTAGCCCCTTGGCCACTGATTCTGCATCTGCGTTACCTGTTATAATTCAATAATATTTAGAGACACGTCAACATTCATCAAACAGTATCTTATGGACATGGAGCAGGTTAATTCTAAAACTGGGTTGGGGCGGCAGGTTTCTTTCAATCCCTAAATGAAAAATGTAAGTTGTGAATTTGACAGCCATGTTGACATATACACACACTCCCCACACACATTAACTCCTCTGAAGAAGAAAACCTTCAGCTAATCATTGATTATAAGAAAATACCAAACATTATTCACAAATGTACATCCATTATTTTTCCACTGTAAACACACAGTGAAAGGAAGTGTTTCTCTCCATCTTTCAGTCCTAAAAGAAACAGAATCTCTTTGCAAACCGCCACCTCCTGTGCATAGCCGTGGGAACATGTTTCAAATGGGGGGTGCTGTGGGGATGACACCAGGGCCGGTTCGACCAATTTGCTGCCCGAGGCAAGATTTTAGCTGGCAATGAAAAACCTCTACAAAAGACCAATACACTACAAACAGAGAAACGTATATTGACATGGTGGACAGCTTATAAAAAGGCTTCAAATGTATTTAGTATTGCATGAACATCTTTTAATTGGGGGGTGGACTTCACATCCTCTAGGGGGGTCCGGTGGTATGCCTCCCCGGGAAGATTTTTTTTAACATTTGAAAGTAAAATGCTTCAATCTGGTGCACTTTGAGCGCCCAATTACTAGAGACCGGTCTAGGGGATGCAACTCTAAAACACCCATATGAAAAAGATCGGTTTGCATTTTAATAATCAAATAAGTATGTGAACATAACCGATAACCTACCATAGCCAATAACAAATACATGTAGGCTAACTTGTTTTATTGTTGTGGTTCATTTATATCTTATTTTATCACTTAACATTTATTTATTAATGCATATTTTTAAATCTCCAGTTTTAAACAATATTTTGGTTTACTGTCATTGGAATGATTTCAACCTGTTTTTATTTATCCTAATAATTATAAAGGAGTGCCTTGGAAATATTCGTTTACATAAATTGTGATAAAAACGTTTGAGACCCACTGAGATAACTTAGACTAAAGTGAACTATCTAAACACTCAGAGTCCTTTACCTTACTGAGCCTCTCAGTCTGACAGGAGAGCTCTCCCTCCACATTATTATTAGAAACAGCTTCTTATATCCGTTAGCGCAGCAGAAGCTAACAACATTCCCCGCCGGTACCGATGCTCTCTCTCTCACCCTCCCTCTCATCCTCCCTCTCATCCTCCCTCTCACCCTCTCTCTCATCCTCTCTCACCCTCCCTCTCATCCTCTCTCTCATCTCCTCTCTCTCTCTCTCTCATCCTCTCTCTCTCTCTCTCTCTCCTCTCTCTCTCTCTCTCTCTCTCTCTCTCTCTCATCTCTCTCTCTCTCTCTCTCTCTCTCTCTCTCTCTCTCTCTCTCTCTCTCTCTCTCTCTCTCTCTCTCTCTCTCTCTCTCTCTCTCTCTCTCTCTCTCTCTCTCTCTCTCTCTCTCTCTCTCTCTCTCTCTCTCTCTCTCTCTCTCTCTCTCTCTCTCTCTCTCTCTCTCTCTCTCTCACGCTGGCTGTGAGCTGCGGGCGCCTGATAAGCCAACATCCCCCACTTTCATCACTTACAGCGCCCATCGTACAGGGCAAATGGAAAATGTAACCGGGGTGAAAAGGGTGTTATTGTTACTTAACTATGAATGTTGTTACATCAAGGCTGAAAATTCATTTTGTTTTGTATTATATTTGTATTTAATCTTGTGGAAGTGCAGATCCCCTGTCCTCCACCAGGGGGTGCTGCAGCACCCTCAGCACCCCTACTTCCCACGGCCCTGCTCCTGTAAAATATCATCAAGTAGATTAGAAACGGGTCACAAGTGCGGTTTTCCAATTTTGTGGAATTTTAGGAAACCTCTCGTTTCCCACAGAGCCCCAGAATAATGTGTTAGTCCAAAAGCATGCTTGATTAGTTATTGTTTTAGAATCATGCAGTTACACTGATCACATGCAGACATACACTCACACTCACACTGTCAGGTTGTAAAGTGAAGTTTGGTCAGATTCACCCCAGAGTCAGTCATTGACAGTGCCAACAATGTAACTTCCTTATAGTACTACTACTGCAGTTTATTAACACCTAATCTATATTAAAATGTCTAATAGATCTATTTCAGAAACTTGTGCATATAATTATTATCTTGAGTCAAAACATTATTAGGATCTGTAAAGCTCTGCCATGTATTTCATAACTCATTATATTAATTTATCTTCAATTCTGTTCCACTTAAAGAACAATGTTACCCTCTTTAACAGTGCGTGGAACCTTGGGTGTCCGAACATGTAACAATCACTCCTTCCTTTATCAAGGATTTAAAAACAGAAGTCATTTCATCAATGGTTTGTAGTTGAATTTAGGAATTATCACTTGTATGTTTTTAATAAATTACATCTCTAAATTTCAGGTCAATACTAATTAAATGGATGTCCATTAGAAGGTGGTGACGCTTGTCTGTTAAACTCATAATCTGGTGCACCAGTAAGATTTTATTTTATTTTTTAAGCAACTGCAGGGTGGGTTGAGTGACCCATTCTCCCGAGTGGTCGTCAATAATATGCCCCTTTACAATGGGTGATCCAAGGCCACACATTTTTTCCAATTATATTGCTTTTTCAAAATTAAATGTTGCTGTTGTTTTATTTTTATTTTATTTTAAACTCTACATATTGGTCTACAAACAACAGTTATTTCCACATTTAAAGTTCTCCTATAGTAATAACTATGCTACAATAGTGAAATCAATACTTCAGATTGAGATACTACTGTATATTTGGCTTGGTACTAGCTCTCCCTTTAACATGATCCATACAAATAAAGATGTGTCTGATCTCATAGATCTGATCTCATTTAAACTGTAGATCAATACTTTAACAAATGACATCTTTGCCAAATTCCCAAATTAATAAAAAGCTCTAAAAGAATAATGTGTTCACATGATGAAAAGATTGAAGAATCTGTTCTACTCTGTACTCCTAACTCCAAAACAGCCACTGCTTAAAGTGTAGTGAATATTTCCATCATGTGCCCCCCTTTATCCCCCAGTACCCTCAGTGTTTTACAATTATGTTCTCATTTTACTTTAATAGTTTTTTCTTTACTGCTACTTTTAATTTACCAATTGATTAATTCATGGGTATACAACTTTTTATCTTTACTTATTTATCAAGTCAATTCAATTTCTTTAAATGTGGTCCTTTTTATTTGCGTTTGTGAATAAGTGTGTTTATGTGCAAAGTCACTCATTCCGATTCCTGTCCCGTCTCTCTGGTTTATCTCGAGCCGTGACCACGCCTCCTCACATTCTGCTCGACCAAGTCCTCTGATTCTGACTCCTCCCCCTTTGTCCATCAGCTCTTGAATCCATCAGCTGTAACTATTTGAGGCAGCCATTTGCCCAGTTTCATCTGCAGCCCCCATCATGCCACTGTTCTTGTACTGCTTTGCATTTCATCTCCTCCTTCCCAGTCTTTCTGCTGCTTGATGGAGGGCGGAGTCTGCTCTCATGTCCCACACTTTGCTCTTGTGCCAAATCTCGTGGCTCAGCTTGGAACTGCGTGCCCTGTCAGAGGGACTGATGAGAGCAGATCTCTGCCTGTCAGCATACTGTTTGGTTCTGGCTGACACAGGTGGAGATAGTTCTGGATGCAATTCTGGATGTAGTCTTGTTGTTGTTGTTGTTGTTGTTGTTGTTGTTGGTTCAGCTCTGGTTCTCTGTCTGTTCGATGGAGAAGGAGGAGTCTCCTGTTGGGTTAGGTCTTTGTTTGCTCAGATGGGTCGGGTCTTAGCCGTCTGACGGAGAGGGGGAGTCCAGGTCTCGGGACCTACCTATAGAAAGTCTAACACACTTAAATAAATCCAACCCTTTTCTCTTTCTAATCATACTATCTGTCGTGGTGGTTAAATGCCATCTTAACAACAAAATGAACGTCTCCTAATGATATTACAGAACTCCTTTTAAAAATGAGTTCAACCATTTGTAACATATTTACTCAAAGTAACTCTTTCAGTAAACCATTCTCTCCTATAAATTGAACTAGTCACATGTTACACACACCATATATTCCCTGTTTAAATCCCACTGTTACTTAGAACAGCAGTAAACACCAGCAGAGCATAACAGATAACAGAAATGTAAATTGACTCAAGAGTAGGCCTATGTTTATACTTTTTATTATACTCATTACCTTTCATGGACATTTATTTATATTATCTAAATGCCTTGTCTATGATCCAGACATGCAACTTGTTTGAGTGTCACCATTTGTTTTTCCCTATCTGTTTACACTCTAAATATTCTTTCATTTACTCATCTCCTGGTGCTTTTTCTAAAAATGTCCAATTACTTATTGTTTTGTTTCAGCTTCTGTCGAATCAGTTCTAACTGCCGTGCTATTTCTGGAAAGTGGCAGTGCAGGTACACAATGTGCAAGATGGTGATATGTTCCTGTTTTAACCCGGAGTGCATGTGAAGTGCGTTCCACAACCTCCCAAGGTCCACTCCACACAGGTTCCAATGACTTCCTACTTTGACCCAATCACCTGGTCCAACAGGAGTCTCTGGTGTTTCCTCAGCTGTTTGAACCTGTGTAGACAAAACCTGGAACATATTTGTCAGAGCCCTGACACATGCATCCGCTTCAATTTGACTGATGTTAAACACTGGTTCTCCTCCGTTTTGGGAGGAGCTATATTTTGGTGGATATTGCTGAGTGGCCCAATGTCCCGTAAATCCACGTATAAAACACCCATTTGTCTCCCTACCTCTTCTTCTTGAACGATTGTTTCCTCTCCATTGTTCCCTCTGTTGACTCTGAATAGTCTGCAGTTGAGCCTGGCTTTGAGAGTACTGTTATATTGGAATCTGCCATATTTTTATAAAATTATTAAGTTATCAAAAACGAATTGCTAATTCACTGAAGTACTTTTGTACTCTTGATACAATTTATTCTATGTGTTGTAATGCAGAGAGAAAGGGAGTCGGAGGCGGTGCAATGAAGGTGCAAAAGGGTACTTTACTTCGGAGCAGAAAAGGACATGTTGTCGGGTCGCAGCCCGGGAAGACAAGAGAGAAGCCAGGAGGGCACACAATACATATAGTTAGCAACACATATGTCTGTACGGAAACCATACCCCCAGCCTGTAGTTCCTAGATTGAATTATGTAATACAGTGGTCACCACACAAGCCCCCGCAGAATTCAACCATGGAGACAATCCCCGCGTCTGGGAGGAAGCACCACAGGGGCCGAGGAGGGCGGGTTGCAGGTGAGGGCCGGGCCATGGAACGGCCGTCGGAAGGGGGCCGCAGGAGAGGGTAGGGGCCCCAACAAGGGCGAGGGCATCCCCACCGGGGGTGGGGGGCGGGCCGGAATGGGCCGTCGTAAGGGGGCCGCAGTAGGCGTCGTGGCGAACGAAGAACTCACTCGCCAGTCGGATATATAATCCGGTGGTCCCCAGCAGGAAGGAGCGCTGCCCGGCCGCAGGTGAGGGCACAGCGGAGGCGGGCACGAAGTCCTCGGGCGGAAAGAGCCGTGTCCCCGGGGGGCAGGAGCAGCATCCCCAGGAGGAAGGAGCCGTGGACAGGGGAGAGGCGCCGTCCGAAGCCGCCGTCGTGGCAAACCGTGAGCCGCGGTAAGAGGAGAGGCCAGGTAGGGTCCCGAAGCGCCCCACCCACAGGCCGATGAATGCATGGGCGACGTCTGAAACTGCCGAGGTGACGGAAGAGGCCAGACAGGGTCCCGAAGCGAGGATCCACACGAGGCCGACCAGACATGGTCGAACTTCCTCTCAGGCACCAGAAAAAGCTCAAAAGGGTCGATAGCCGTTAGCAGCTAGCTGTTAGCTGTTGCCGTTAGCCGCCATCGGTAGCTGCTAGCCGTCGTTAGCTGCTAGCCGTCGTTAGCTATCGTGGTTAGCTGCTGGTTGTTGTTAGCTAGCGCAGCCTGGACGTGCAGCCGCACGTCCTGAAGAAACAGCCCCACGAGGTAGCAATCGGGTTCTTCCATACCCAGCAGGTCGTGCATCGTCTCCCTGTAGTCGGAAGGCTTGCTGTCTTCCAGTGCCGAGACGATGCAGGAATGGCAAGCAACGCCCTCAGCCATTCCGCGGGGGGCGCGCACCGAGCCTCAGTCCGCGTGCCGGTGGCAGCCACGGACGGTTCCAAAAATCTCCGGCATTTCGAGAAAAAACTGAGTTTTTTTGCCGTGTTAGGTACAGTCTCGGATACTTTGCGAGACTATGTCAGGGTCACCAATGTAGTGCCGAGAGAAAGGGAGTCGCAGGCGGTGCAATGAAGGTGCAAAAGGGAACTTTACTTCGGAGCAGAAAAGGACATTGTTGTCGGGTCGCAGCCCGGGAAAACAAGAGAGAAGCCAGGAGGGCACACAATACATATAGTTAGCAACACATATGTCTGTGCGGAAACAATACCCCCAGCCTGTAGTTCCTAGATTGAATTATGTAATACAGTGGTCACCACAGTGTAATGCTTTACATATACAAGTATGTGTTAAATGTAATAGTGCTACAGTTGAACACTCGTGTCGTGTGTGGTTCTAGTTCTGATTGAAATACTATACAATATGTCCAGCAGATGGAGCCAAACCTTAATTTGTCTTTAATCTCTCTTTCTTATGTGCCACACCCTATTGGCCACCAGATGGCAGCACCCGACCAGGAATAAGCTTCACCTCGACCTAGAGTGTCTGACTCCTTTTTTCATTCACATCAATTTTTTCAAACGTTCTCATCAATTTGTTCCTGTTCTTTCACACCAAAACAACATACAAATCTTAGTCTTCTAGCAACCAAATGCTATATTTTCTGTTCAACGCCCCTAAATTGTCCCTGCCACCATTAGCTTTAGGTAATTTGTTATTCCCTATCTAACTCTAGAGTAGACTAATACAGTTTTATTTCAATTGCTGAAACACGTTTTTTGAAAGCATGGCTTATTTTCTCGAAACACATTTCACAAAACCACACACCCAAAGTGCAAAACACCTCATACATCCTGCAGAATTAAGCACTGCACCCAAAACTACATAAACACTGAACACGAAAGCGGCTTGTGTTTGCAGTTTCAGGGGATTTAAACGGAAAACAAATATGTGAGGATCAAAAATACACATGTAAAACTTTTTTCTGTATTTGGATTTTATTTACATTTATATGAAACGGAACACATGTGTGTGTGCATTGACAAACACAAGTGTGGATCCTTTTGCGGATCATGAATTACAAGTTTGAACCCTTCTGTGTGCATGCGTGTATTATGAGACTGTTCTGAGCCCATACAGGTCCCATTGTGGGGAGGAGGCGTGCACTACTGGGCGCTGCCTCCTGACCCCCTGCAAAAACCGCAACATAAGCGGCTGACTGAAGGCTGACCGAAGGCTGACCTGCCGCCAAATCCCTCATGGCAGGACGAAAATGCTGCTGCATACACTTTAACTGTGGAATGAGCAAGTCCTCTGTCCACCAGTAAGTAGGACAGAATAGAGCCCAACGCACAAGATGGGGGCTCTATTCCCCTCTTCACACCATCGCTGGAATCCCAGCCACTTTGGCCTGTAACAGGCTGTGGTGGATCCAGCTGTAGCTGCCTGGATAGACTGAATAACACGATCAGACAATCCTCCCTGCCTCAGCCTGTCCCTCTCAGGAGCCAAGCCTGGAGAGGACGGCCCAGAGAGGGTAACGCCCCGATAGCACCTGCCTCTTGAGGCATCGCCCCCCAGAACTGAGGAATCGCCCAGGGCTGGCCCACCTTCATCTGTGTCATCTCTGAGTACCACGGCGCCCCAACGCGATCATGAGCCACTAGGATGACTGACAGACGTTCTCGCCTCACTCTCCTCAGGAGCGGGAGAATGAGACGCAGCGGTGGAAAGGCGCAGAGCAGCTTCCTTGGCCATGGCTCGTGTGCGAACACGTCCACTCCCAAGGGCTGGTCGTCGCTCAGGGCAATGGAGAACCACAGGGCACAGTGGTTGTTGTGCCGGCTGGCGAACAGGTCCACCTCTGCTCTCCCGAACTGGGCCTAGATCTGCTTCACCATCTCTGGGTGAAGCACCCACTCGCCTGGCAGGGGGCCGCCCCTCGACATGAGGTCGGCCCCCCTGTTCTCCAGTCCCGGGATGTGGAGGGCTCTCAGAGACAACACAATCTCCGAAGCCCATAACCACAGCCTCTCCGCTGTGGTCAACAAGGCGGTGGAGCGGACTCCGCCCTGCCTGTTGATGTACGCCACTGTACATTGTCGCTCCTCAGCAGCACATGTTTGGCCTGTATTAAGGGTTTGAAGTGCTGGAGGACCAGCACTACTGCCCGTAGCGCTAGATGGTTGCTGTGCCGCATCTCTGTCAGAGACCAGTGACCACGCTCTCTCTAGGCAGGTCCCCCCATTCTGTCACGGATGCGTCTGAACACCGTGATGTAGGAGGTCACTCGCCACAGTGGAGTTCCCCTCCGGAGATGCTCTGGGGACCAGGCGCTCGTGAATTGTTGTTATGGAAACAGAGGGGTTTTAGGTCATAGATTTTAGGTTGCCATAAGGCTGTTGACGGTCTTATTATAGGCTACATCCATTGATTGGTTTTGTGGCACATTTGTAACGCTGTGCCCACTTGGGCAAGCACGCAGGCGAACCTGAGGAGCGCACACAGGGTGGAGAGGTGGAGGGAGGTTGAGCGATGGAGAGAAAGGGAGAGAGAGAGAGATACAGTATTGAGCGAGGCAGAGAGCGTGTTCAGCGGTCTGCTTGCGCACAGAGCAGGAGTTTGTGAGAGAGCCGGCTTGAGAGTCAATTTCTCTTCAAAATATAATTGCCTTCGTCTTGAGTGGCTGCCGCCATGTCGCCTCCACACACTGCCATATATCTGGCAACGGGGGCGAAACGAAGGCCGGCTGCGCCGGACCGACCGGGCCGGACGAACCGGGCCGGACGAACCGGGCCGGACGAACGAACCGGGCCGGACGAACCGGGCCGGACGAACCGGGCCGGACGAACCGGGCCGGACGAACCCCTGACGGAGGCGGCTTACCAGCTTTGTGGCAAACATAAACACAGTGGCGGGGTGAGCGGTAGGCCTACACGCTCCGCCGCCATGGTCATCACCGCAGGGAAGTCCTGACGCGCAGACCTGTGCGGCGGACGAGGCGTCCTCGTCGTCTTCCTCCTCGACGAATGGCACCTCCCCGGCCACATCCTGTTCCACCATTTCCACCACCTCGAGGTCCTGGTCCTCCGCCTCCTCCGGCGAGACATAATACGCCTGAAAGTGCTCCAGACGATGCCGGCGGCTGAGCCGTGGGAGCATACGACTGACTGGGTCAGGCCGCCTGCGCGCGGTCACTCAAAACAGAGGTGGTGGGGATCGGCACCTGCGATTAAGCCAGGGCATGTAGGACAAAGCCGGGGCTCAAGGAGTGGTGAGTCCATGATTCAACTATCTTTCTCTTTCTTTTCTCGTTTACGTCTCAGTTGTTTTATCCTGCTCGCTGAAGAGAAAAGGATGACAGTCAGGAGGCGAGGCCACCTTTTATACGGTGAGCTTGCGCGCGCATTCAGGCTACGTTTATAGATATCTCAGTGGGTGAATGCTTGCATAGTATGGTTGAGAGGTAGTACCCATATAGTCCAGTAGAGGGCGGAGCCTGTGTAAGATATAACACAAAAATACTGTTGTTATACTTTTATTTTTCTCCAAAACAAATCGGTGCAACTTTCCTGCACAACACATAGTTACAGTTGTGTGAACAACAACGATGCCTCTGTCAAACACAGGAAATGGAAAGGAAAACTTTGAGGACAAATAAATACAAAACATATTTTTACAAAAACAGAGGGGAAAAAGTGCTCAGGCAGCATTTTACCACCAGCTGGGTCTGACCACAGCCCCTCACCACCCTGACCACAGCCCCTCACCACCCTGACCACAGCCCCTCACCACCCTGACCACAGCCCCTCCCATCTGACCACAGCCCCTCACACCCTGACCACACCCCTCACCATCCTGACCACAGCCCCTCACCACCCTGACCACAGCCCCTCACCACCCTGACCACAGCCCCTCACCATCCTGACACAGCCCCTCACCACCCTGACCACAGCCCCTCACCCCCAGCCCCTCACCACCCTGCAGAAGAAGCATCACCTGCTGTCGTCCAGATGGTCAAAACAGCTCCAACCGTTATGCTGCAAATAACTCTTCATCCTCTCTCTCATCCTCCCTCTCATCCTCCCTCTCATCCTCCCTCTCATCCTCCCTCTCATCCTCTCTCTCATCCTCCCTCTCACCCTCCCTCTCATCCTCCCTCTCATCCTCCCTCTCACCCTCCCTCTCATCCTCCTTCTCACCCTCTCTCTCACCCTCCCTCTCATCCTCCCTCTCATCCTCCTTCTCACCCTCTCTCTCATCCTCTCTCTCATCCTCCCTCTCATCCTCTCTCTCATCCTCTCTCTCACCCTCTCTCTCACCCTCCCTCTCATCCTCCCTCTCATCCTCCCTCTCACCCTCTCTCTCATCCTCTCTCATCCTCCCTCTCATCCTCCCTCTCATCCTCTCTCTCATCCTCTCTCTCACCCTCCCTCTCATCCTCCCTCTCATCCTCTCTCTCATCCTCTCTCTCATCCTCCCTCTCATCCTCTCTCTCATCCTCTCTCTCATCCTCTCTCTCACCCTCCCTCTCACCCTCCCTCTCATCCTCCCTCTCATCCTCTCTCTCATCCTCTCTCTCATCCTCCCTCTCATCCTCTCTCTCATCCTCCCTCTCACCCTCCCTCTCATCCTCTCTCTCATCCTCTCTCTCACCCTCCCTCTCATCCTCTCTCTCATCCTCTCTCTCACCCTCCCTCTCACCCTCCCTCTCATCCTCTCTCTCACCCTCTCTCTCATCCTCTCTCTCATCCTCTCTCTCACCCTCCCTCTCATCCTCCCTCTCATCCTCTCTCTCATCCTCCCTCTACCTCTTCCTCTTGCTGCTATCCATATATTCAGGCGTGTGTATTTGTTGATTGGTATTTTAATGGCAGTGTTTTGAAATATGTCGATGTCTGTGTCTGACTCAGGGAACCATGTGCAGTGTTCTGTAAAGGTGAATTGCAAATTGGGTGCAGAGCTCGACATGTGTTCAGAGTTTTGGAGATTTGAGCTGAGGTTTGCTCTTAATAATATATAATAATAAATAATTGTGCTTTATGTGAGATTTTAGTGTGTTAGCAACTGAAAAAACTGTAATCTCAGTATTGTATCGTATTTAAAAAACGAATCCAGATCTCTGCTTTATTCTTCTGGCACATGAATCCCGCTTGTTTTGTGATATTTTATGAATAGATCTCACAAGCCGGACCGATACACCATCCAGCATATCAGCTATGGAAGACATGAGGGGAATGAGTTCCACTACAACGACTCCCTGAAGACGCTGTCTGTCTCATACTTTGGTGAGCTTCTCACATGTGGTGCATGGCGTTGAGCCCCATGCAGCTACAGTATATGCTCGTACATATACTTGGACTGGAAAATAGAAAAGCATCTCAGAGCAGTATGTCGCTATTCAGAAGCTGAACACATGCAATAAGATCCTCTGAGGGTAATTATGATCATAACTAGAGTAAAGAGACGACAATACTCTTTCTTTAATACACCTAAAACATATACTAATATTCATTCAAACGGTTTAAACCCTATTATCATTAAACTTGGTGTGGAGCAAACAGATATACTGCAAATAATTGTATTCTTGTAAAGAAAGGCAAAATAGAGGAAAAGAGGAAGAAGTGTGAATACAAACAAAGATAAGAGGACATTGTTTTGTGTCACTTCCTGCGGACCATTGATCATTGTGTGTGTCCCCCCCCCTTAGTTCATGCCGAGTGGCCCCTCACAGTGGTGCATTACCACTGCAATCCCAACCAGTCCTTCTCTACCGTGCGTGAGCAGAGCCTGGGCGCTGAGGGGCCCCTGCAAATCTGGGTGGAGAGCCCCTGTGCCTGTCCAAACGCCTGTGCCATGGGGGATCTGGGTCTGGGCACCATCTTCCTCATCATCCTCTCCATCAGTGCGGCTGCATACTTTATCCTTGGTAATGCTTTGTCCTATAGTGCGATTACATAATGCCAGTATACTGTAAGTAACAAGCAAACTCTAAAACACCTCTTCTCCAGTCTACAGACCCAGAGGTAGGAAGTAACTAAGTACATTGACTCAAGTACTTCAGTACAACTTTGAGATAATTATACTGTAATTGATAATAATAATAATAATAATAATAATGAGTATTTCCATTTGTTGCTACTGTGTACTTCTACTCCACTACAGTTCAGAGGTACATGGTGTACTTCTCCTCCACTGCATGTATTAATACCTTTAGTTACTTCACAGATCTGGATGAATGATGTGAAATCTAACCAAGTGTTGAATCAGACTTTAGTTCCACCAGCTACCCTGCAGTCTACAAAGTACTTCAGACTAGCTGCACCTTCACCAGCTACCCTGCAGTCTACAAAGTACTTCAGACTAGCTGCACCTTCACCAGCTACCCTGCAGTCTACAAAGTACTTCAGACTAGCTGCTCCTTCACCAGCTACCCTGCAGTCTACAAAGTACTTCAGACTAGCTGCACCTTCACCAGCTACCCTGCAGTCTACAAAGTACTTCAGACTAGCTGCACCTCCACCAGCTACCCTGCAGTCTACAAAGTACTTCAGACTAGCTGCACCTTCACCAGCTACCCTGCAGTCTACAAAGTACTTCAGACTAGCTGCACCTCCACCAGCTACCCTGCAGTCTACAAAGTACTTCAGACTAGCTGCACCTCCACCAGCTACCCTGCAGTCTACAAAGTACTTCAGACTAGCTGCACCTTCACCAGCTACCCTGCAGTCTACAAAGTACTTCAGACTAGCTGCTCCTCCACCAGCTACTCTGCAGTCTACAAAGTACTTCAGACTAGCTGCACCTTCACCAGCTACCATGCAGTCTACAAAGTACTTCAGACAAGCTGCACCTCCACCAGCTACCCTGCAGTCTACAAAGTACTTCAGACTAGCTGCACCTCCACCAGCTACCCTGCAGTCTACAAAGTACTTCAGACTAGCTGCACCTCCACCAGCTACCCTGCAGTCTACAAAGTACTTCAGACTAGCTGCACCTTCACCAGCTACCCTGCAGTCTACAAAGTACTTCAGACTAGCTGCACCTCCACCAGCTACCCTGCAGTCTACAAAGTACTTCAGACTAGCTGCAGCTTCACCAGCTACCCTGCAGTCTACAAAGTACTTCAGACTAGCTGCACCTCCACCAGCTACCCTGCAGTCTACAAAGTACTTCAGACTAGCTGCTCCTCCACCAGCTACTCTGCAGTCTACAAAGTACTTCAGACTAGCTGCACCTTCACCAGCTACCCATGCAGTCTACAAAGTACTTCAGACAAGCTGCACCTCCACCAGCTACCCTGCAGTCTACAAAGTACTTCAGACTAGCTGCACCTTCACCAGCTACCCTGCAGTCTACAAAGTACTTCAGACTAGCTGCTCCTCCACCAGCTACTCTGCAGCCTACAAAGTACTTCAGACTAGCTGCACCTTCACCAGCTACCCATGCAGTCTACAAAGTACTTCAGACTAGCTGCACCTCCACCAGCTACCCTGCAGTCTACAAAGTACTTCAGACTAGCTGCACCTCCACCAGCTACCCTGCAGTCTACAAAGTACTTCAGACTAGCTGCACCTCCACCAGCTACCCTGCAGTCTACAAAGTACTTCAGACTAGCTGCACCTTCACCAGCTACCCTGCAGTCTACAAAGTACTTCAGACTAGCTGCACCTCCACCAGCTACCCTGCAGTCTACAAAGTACTTCAGACTAGCTGCACCTTCACCAGCTACCCTGCAGTCTACAAAGTACTTCAGACTAGCTGCTCCTCCACCAGCTACTCTGCAGCCTACAAAGTACTTCAGACTAGCTGCACCTTCACCAGCTACCCATGCAGTCTACAAAGTACTTCAGACAAGCTGCACCTCCACCAGCTACCCTGCAGTCTACAAAGTACTTCAGACTAGCTGCACCTCCACCAGCTACCCTGCAGTCTACAAAGTACTTCAGACTAGCTGCTCCTCCACCAGCTACCCTGCAGTCTACAAAGTACTTCAGACTAGCTGCACCTTCACCAGCTACCCATGCAGTCTACAAAGTACTTCAGACTAGCTGCACCTCCACCAGCTACCCTGCAGTCTACAAAGTACTTCAGACTAGCTGCACCTCCACCAGCTACCCTGCAGTCTACAAAGTACTTCAGACTAGCTGCACCTCCACCAGCTACCCTGCAGTCTACAAAGTACTTCAGACTAGCTGCACCTTCACCAGCTACCCTGCAGTCTACAAAGTACTTCAGACTAGCTGCACCTTCACCAGCTACCCTGCAGTCTACAAAGTACTTCAGACTAGCTGCACCTTCACCAGCTACCCTGCAGTCTACAAAGTACTTCAGACTAGCTGCACCTCCACCAGCTACCCTGCAGTCTACAAAGTACTTCAGACTAGCTGCACCTTCACCAGCTACCCTGCAGTCTACAAAGTACTTCAGACTAGCTGCTCCTTCACCAGCTACCCTGCAGTCTACAAAGTACTTCAGACTAGCTGCACCTCCACCAGCTACCCTGCAGTCTACAAAGTACTTCAGACTAGCTGCACCTTCACCAGCTACCCTGCAGTCTACAAAGTACTTCAGACTAGCTGCACCTTCACCAGCTACCCTGCAGTCTACAAAGTACTTCAGACTAGCTGCACCTTCACCAGCTACCCTGCAGTCTACAAAGTACTTCAGACTAGCTGCACCTTCACCAGCTACCCTGCAGTCTACAAAGTACTTCAGACTAGCTGCTCCTTCACCAGCTACCCTGCAGTCTACAAAGTACTTCAGACTAGCTGCTCCTCCACCAGCTACCCTGCAGTCTACAAAGTACTTCAGACTAGCTGCACCTTCACCAGCTACCATGCAGTCTACAAAGTACTTCAGACTAGCTGCACCTCCACCAGCTACCCTGCAGTCTACAAAGTACTTCAGACTAGCTGCACCTCCACCAGTTACCCTGCAGTCTACAAAGTACTTCAGACTAGCTGCTCCTCCACCAGCTACCCTGCAGTCTACAAAGTACTTCAGACTAGCTGCACCTTCACCAGCTACCCATGCAGTCTACAAAGTACTTCAGACTAGCTGCACCTCCACCAGCTACCCTGCAGTCTACAAAGTACTTCAGACTAGCTGCACCTTCACCAGCTACCCTGCAGTCTACAAAGTACTTCAGACTAGCTGCACCTTCACCAGCTACCCTGCAGTCTACAAAGTACTTCAGACTAGCTGCACCTCCACCAGCTACCCTGCAGTCTACAAAGTACTTCAGACTAGCTGCACCTCCACCAGCTACCCTGCAGTCTACAAAGTACTTCAGACTAGCTGCACCTTCACCAGCTACCCTGCAGTCTACAAAGTACTTCAGACTAGCTGCACCTTCACCAGCTACCCTGCAGTCTACAAAGTACTTCAGACTAGCTGCACCTTCACCAGCTACCCTGCAGTCTACAAAGTACTTCAGACTAGCTGCACCTTCACCAGCTACCCTGCAGTCTACAAAGTACTTCAGACTAGCTGCTCCTCCACCAGCTACTCTGCAGCCTACAAAGTACTTCAGACTAGCTGCACCTTCACCAGCTACCATGCAGTCTACAAAGTACTTCAGACTAGCTGCACCTCCACCAGCTACCCTGCAGTCTACAAAGTACTTCAGACTAGCTGCACCTTCACCAGCTACCCTGCAGTCTACAAAGTACTTCAGACTAGCTGCACCTTCACCAGCTACCCTGCAGTCTACAAAGTACTTCAGACTAGCTGCACCTTCACCAGCTACCCTGCAGTCTACAAAGTACTTCAGACTAGCTGCACCTTCACCAGCTACCCTGCAGTCTACAAAGTACTTCAGACTAGCTGCACCTTCACCAGCTACCCTGCAGTCTACAAAGTACTTCAGACTAGCTGCACCTCCACCAGCTACCCTGCAGTCTACAAAGTACTTCAGACTAGCTGCACCTTCACCAGCTACCCTGCAGTCTACAAAGTACTTCAGACTAGCTGCACCTTCACCAGCTACCCTGCAGTCTACAAAGTACTTCAGACTAGCTGCACCTTCACCAGCTACCCTGCAGTCTACAAAGTACTTCAGACTAGCTGCACCTTCACCAGCTACCCAGCAGTCTACAAAGTACTTCAGACTAGCTGCACCTCCACCAGTTACCCTGCAGTCTACAAAGTACTTCAGACTAGCTGCTCCTCCACCAGCTACTCTGCAGTCTACAAAGTACTTCAGACTAGCTGCACCTTCACCAGCTACCATGCAGTCTACAAAGTACTTCAGACAAGCTGCACCTCCACCAGCTACCCTGCAGTCTACAAAGTACTTCAGACTAGCTGCACCTTCACCAGCTACCCTGCAGTCTACAAAGTACTTCAGACTAGCTGCACCTTCACCAGCTACCCTGCAGTCTACAAAGTACTTCAGACTAGCTGCACCTCCACCAGCTACCCTGCAGTCTACAAAGTACTTCAGACTAGCTGCACCTCCACCAGCTACCCTGCAGTCTACAAAGTACTTCAGACTAGCTGCACCTTCACCAGCTACCCTGCAGTCTACAAAGTACTTCAGACTAGCTGCACCTTCACCAGCTACCCTGCAGTCTACAAAGTACTTCAGACTAGCTGCACCTTCACCAGCTACCCTGCAGTCTACAAAGTACTTCAGACTAGCTGCACCTTCACCAGCTACCCTGCAGTCTACAAAGTACTTCAGACTAGCTGCTCCTCCACCAGCTACTCTGCAGCCTACAAAGTACTTCAGACTAGCTGCACCTTCACCAGCTACCATGCAGTCTACAAAGTACTTCAGACTAGCTGCACCTCCACCAGCTACCCTGCAGTCTACAAAGTACTTCAGACTAGCTGCACCTTCACCAGCTACCCTGCAGTCTACAAAGTACTTCAGACTAGCTGCACCTTCACCAGCTACCCTGCAGTCTACAAAGTACTTCAGACTAGCTGCACCTTCACCAGCTACCCTGCAGTCTACAAAGTACTTCAGACTAGCTGCACCTTCACCAGCTACCCTGCAGTCTACAAAGTACTTCAGACTAGCTGCACCTTCACCAGCTACCCTGCAGTCTACAAAGTACTTCAGACTAGCTGCACCTCCACCAGCTACCCTGCAGTCTACAAAGTACTTCAGACTAGCTGCACCTTCACCAGCTACCCTGCAGTCTACAAAGTACTTCAGACTAGCTGCACCTTCACCAGCTACCCTGCAGTCTACAAAGTGCTTCAGACTAGCTGCACCTTCACCAGCTACCCAGCAGTCTACAAAGTACTTCAGACTAGCTGCACCTTCACCAGCTTTGAGAACACTTTCATGATCAATCATTATAAAACATATCATATATATTATTCTGAAATGGACCAATCTGCACAACGACTACTTTTACTGTCTTTCACTATATTCTGATGAGAATACTTTCTACTTTCACTTGAGGAATATTTTGAATGGTACTTCTACTTTAACTCAAGTACCAGATCTGAGCACTCCCCCCTCCCCCCCTGTCCCACAGGCTCCTGTGCGCTGAGGCCTCTCCGCAGCAGCAGTGGGGTGCAGATGTCTCCGGAGCACAGTGTGTGGTGCATGCTGTGCTACCTGTGCACTGAGAGCAGGCCGCCCCCCCCGACCCTACACACACCTGCCACAGTGAGCAGGCAGCTGCAGGGGGGGGGCTGGGGGGCTGGAACACTGCAGTACGTCTCTGCAGGTCATGTGATTAATATGTCTAAAACATTATTTTGTACTCATAGACCTTTACAGACAAAATACTTATTTAAATACACTTATAAGAAAACATACTTTCCACAAATACTTTAAACAATTGATGATCCATTTTTGTAGACAATTGTTTCACTGTAGTGCAATGGTGAATACATTGGGTTTATAGCACATTAAAGCACTTCATGTATTCCCAAATGTAGTATAGCACACATCCAAACTGTGCAAAGGCTGCAGTTAAGAACTAGACAACAAGAGTTAGTTGTTGTCTACTTACAAATGTTTACAACCGTACCGGTCATGAGGCCTTTGGGAGTTTTTTATGGATCCAATTTGATTTGCCTGGCTTGGTATAGAAGACTAACACATTTAATATATTTTATTCCAGCTTTTCAGGTATGACATATGTGACTAGTGCTGCGTACCTGGACTCACATTCAGGTTCAGGTCCGGACTCAAGTCCAGAGGTTCAGGTTCAGGTCCGGACTTATAAGTCCGGACCTGAACCCATGGCTTGTGTCAAGTTGTGTGAGTAACTAAAGTGAACTTATTGTGAGCTAACTATCAATTGAAATTAACTCATAATCAAAACTCAAATTCAAACTCGTCAGGTTTATTGCGCTCCCTTCCAACTTGTGTCCACATTTCTCTACAAAGTACAAATGTAAAAAAATCACTTTTTGCCACTTAGTCTATAAATGACTTATGACAGCAACTACAGTGCACTACTACAAAGTTCAAACATTTATTTCATTTACCAAACTAAAGTAACCAAACAGTCCCTGAGCTGACTGAGCCTAAATCCCTAAAGCGTTGCTGAAAGGTAGAGTGGAGAGTAGACTATACGCATTACTCTTTTAAAAGCAAACACAGGTGATCATGCACCATCCGGGAGAATGAATTGCCCTCAGGAATTGCTTCTGTCCTTCTTGTTCATGCTTTTTTCTTTCAAAATACTCCGAAGGCTTGTCTTTTAATGCAGGGTGCTTGGTCTCCAAGTGGCAGTTTTGAAGGCTTCATTGCCTCATTAGAGAGCCGGTTGCCGCATATTATGCAGAGCGGGCATGGTGCGCGGGCATCACCTGTCGCAATAAATCCATATTTTAAGTAGGACTCCTGGTATTGTCTGTTAAATGCAGCTTTTTTTTCTTGGAAGTCGTAGGACCTTCTTCCGTCTCCTCACTGGGCCTTTTCCCTTCGCAAAGAAACTTTCCAAAGATGTTTGTTTTTTACTCATGTCGCTAGCTTGTGGGTTTCATTTTAGCTGCAACGGATTAGCGGCATTGACGGATGTAACAGAGGGAATCCGGTCCGTTTTCAAAATAAAACATTGTTCAAACTCAGATAATAAATAAAACGGAAATAATGAAGTTATTTATTTTTTCTCTGCGGCCCGGTACCCCCTGTCCTAGAGGACTCTCCGCGCTTCCAGTCTTTCCTGAATATAACATGGACCTGTACAAATATGGCCACTTTCTGGTTAAAACTGCCATTTTTGATCCTGAAAATGTCAGAAATTGACTCAGTATCCCGAATAAGCCCCAAAACCACACACAATGTTCCAAATCTGCCACCTCATGTTTTAACTATTGTCCCCAGGATATAATGCCATTAATACTAATTTACGCAACATGTGTTATTTTTGCAGTTTCTATGAGCTGGGGACTTGTACTATTTCTATCATAAAACTTTGGGGTACTCAACATTTCCAGGTTCCCATAGGACTCTATGAGCTGGCAACTATACTATTAAAGTTATGATTACCTACAAAGATATACTAATGACTAACATTCTATTTCTGTTACTCAGTACCAGGCAAAGCTCACCAGCAGGGGGGGCTTTGACTATGTGTAGTTAGGTGATGGGCATGAAGTATACAGTGGCTTTATCACAGCTTTTTAATGACATTTAATCATCTTTCTAAAAAAGCGGCTGGATACTGCTTGACACATTTTGAACATACAAATATAAAGTAGTGCAGCTTTAACAGACTGACTGACTTCGAAAGTGTTTTGGGTTTACTAACAGCCCTGTGTCTTCCTCCACCCACATGATGTTTCAGAACTTCTCTGGCCTGTTTGTTGCATGGAGTGATTCCATGGATGTAACAGATCCCATTTGGACCCAGTGGGCATGCCCTTATGCACCCCAGTTATTGTAATTGCTTGGGAAAATATGTTTTGTCTCCCCACTCTCCGACTGACATCACTTCTGAGACCAGCCTTAGAGCTCTGTTCCAGATTTTGGAAAGGAGGGTGAAAACCGAAGGTGTGACGCGGAAGATATTATCCGAGGTGCAGCTGGTGAAAATGATGCAGATGGCTGCCCTCCTATGACTCAAACCCCACCACGAAGAACTCCTACCTCATGAGTAATGGCTCCTCTCTCAGCGTTCTGCTCCTCGTCATCACAGAGGGATGAAGGTAGATGGAATTCTGAAACCATGGCAGCGCGGGGATGTCCGTGACGAGCCTGCCTCTCTTTGCAGGGCATTGTGGGACATTCTGGGAGGAGATGCAGATGTCATATTCAGCCTGCCAACAATCCAAACAACAACAACAACAACTGTATCACCAGAGGATATCCAACAGGCAATTACCCTAACTGTACCAAAAACACTGCCGTCAGTACAAATAACACAGCAAGAATGGAAAAAATAACAACTTTCATGTCAATTGGCAATGAAATTGGATTATTTGTTTGTGTCACCAGAAATAAGTACAGCTGCTCCTGCACAAATCCAGAGAAATAATTCCTATAGCCATATTGTCTGGATATGATTATGGAGATCTGCAGGCAGATGGAAGCTATTGTGTGAGTGTGTATGTGTGTGCTGATCAAAAGGCCCCTCAAGTGTCTAGCAGTGTGAGTAAACAGCAGCTTTGTATCCCCCATTATCCATTTAAGCAGCACACAGTTCGACCACAGAGGATGATACTGTCGGTTTCAAAAAGAATCAATCAAATGTGGTTTTGGTTTGATTGATTATAACTGTAGTTTTTATCAATACTAAACTGCTTGTCTGTAAGATACCCTTACATATATATATATATATATATATATAAAAGAGTGTTGGATCAGAATCTTCCCAAGCTCAGATTCATTTGTTATCCCCGTCTAAATGGACTCCTGTGGAACTATGCGAGTAAAATGTCAACAACTGATTACTTTGGTTTATAAATATTCTGACAGATTTTCAGTAACCCTTATTGCTCAAAATTACAGCATGTCCTCCAGCAGTGATAACACATTGATTTTGAATTAACAGCGTTGGATTGCAAGTTAGAGGAAGTTAGGGAAAGGTGTGGATCAGACAGACACATGTCAGCAGTACACTGTGTCAGCACAGTAAGGCCGAACATACATACATTATACTAAACATAATAAAGGAGGGTGGGCATTTCCTCCACATGGCCGCTAAGGATACATGAAAACAGGAACACTTTCTGTGACACCTGTAAAGAAATCTAAAAAGACTTATGATGTGTTACAATCTGCTTATAGCTGTATATTCACCATCACTCGGAATGGTTAACAACAGCTAATGTGAGACGATCTCCCGTGAATGCTCCGTAAAGCTACGTGTTGTGATGTCTGTGTTTGCTTCCCCTGATCGCTCAGTGATGATCCTAATACCTCTACAATCTGTGGAATCTCAGCTTTAATCTGATGTATTGTATGTGCAGTTACAGTAATAAGGGTATTTCTACCGTGAGTTCTGTGCTAAGTGCGTCAGCATTTTTTGCTCAGGGCTCTTTTAAACACTTCTTGTGAGACTTGTGTTTTGTTTTGGTAAAAATGGTTCATATTGTCAGTTAGCTGAGTTTCTTCCCGTTAAATGGGTATGACATATTAATTAATTAATAAATTAATTAAGGTTTTCAAATATTAAGAAGCCCTGAGACACAGTGTCGTGAAAAAACTACCCGCAGGTCCCGGATTAGGGTCCTGCGGGTTTAACAGGTTAAGAAAAGTGTCTAGATTGCACATTGTTGGTTATTGCACACAATCTCAACAGTACAATATTATAGGTAGACGTACTGAATGAATTATCTTTGTAACCCACTGGATAAACCAAGGTTACAAGGTTCTTGTATTTCGTTTGTTAATAATTATCTATTATTTATATAGTTATTTTATAGTATATTTTAGTTCAATGGTCAATTTTTAAGAACTAAACTCATTGATTGCTGTTGGACAATAATCCGCCAAGTCCCGCCTCCTCACTCAGGTTAGTGAGAGTACGTTGAATACGTGTGTGAGGGAGCAGCGTCAAGCTGGAACAACAGAGACACGTGTGAGCATTATATGCACAAAACTGCGCAAATTAATAGTTTTACCGGGACGGCGGTGGACCAATCTCTGGGGCTGTTGTTGGAGGTTGGAGCTGCTTTGGAAAGCGGGAGTTTTGATTTCTATTTTGTTTTCCTCGGTGAGTGAAGCAACACGCTACATGCTGCCTGCATGCTGCGGCATCGTGGTGTGTTAGCCACCTAGCTCTTTTGAGAGTTCAGTTACATTTAGCAAAGAGTTATGGTTGATAGAGTTACAGTAGCTATATATTGTGTATTGCTATACAGTGCTAACAAGCACTCAGTGTTGGGAAAGTTCACTTTCTACATGAACTAGTTCAGTTCACAGTTCACACATTTTAAAATGAACTAGTTCAGTTCATAGTTCATAATTCAAAATGTTGAACTAAAGTTCATGGTTTCAAAAATGAACTAATTTATAGTTTATAGTTATTTTTTCAATACGTTGCTGCGAGCTATTATTTGTCTCCTGTACGATGTTAATGGGATTTGGGTGGTAGTGGATCTGTTTTGGCTCTCTTTTTTATTCGCCACTCGCACATACCGTGAAAGGCTAGTCGTGTGCTTATTCTCAATGTGCCGTTTAAGGTTTGTTGTCGACGTCGTCGATGTACGGACTTGCTTTTTCAAACCGGGCGGACACAGTTTACAGGCAAACGTTTGATTTTTTCCGTCTGAGTCAGTACTGACTTTAACGTAAAACTCTTTTAAATGCTCATACGCCGACGCCGTAGAGCAGGGGTGGGGAACCTTTTTCCTCTCAAGGGCCATTTCAATTTTTACAATATCCTCAGAGGGCCGTACAAGTTATTGACCTCTGCTTAAAAAAACTAAAATCACAGCCCATTCATTTCATTCTGTGCAAAGAAAAAGCAACCTCTTAATCCAGATATCTCACCATGACTCGCGTATGCATGCACGTGCAGGGTGTGGCGTGCTCCCCTGGGAAGATTTTTTTTAAATGTTGAAGTTAAAAGCATCAATCTGGTGCACTTTGAGAGCAACATTAGGAGATCTATGGACACATCTCTCAACACCCAAACACAACTGTAAGCAGATTTTCTTTTAATGTTTGGATATTTGACAAATCACTCCCCTTTCAAACTGTATTCTTCTTTATTAATAACTGTCATAGTATTTTATACCCGTTTACTTTATTCTCTTATTTTTTTGATAACTATAATGATCATATAAAGATGTGCCTTTACCACACTGGTTGTAGACAAAGCTTCTTATATTCGTTAGCATAGCTAGCTAACCAGATGCTAATGATAACAACACAGTTATTGACTGTCTGATCAGTGTGACAGATGAGCTGATCGCCACTGGGCTACTAAAGACACAGACACGCAGAAACTGCGGCATGTGTATGGACTTATCGGTACTGCAATTTCTGAAGTGCTGGAGTGGCGTTCTGGTGCTCTCCGATCAGAACTGCACCCCTGCTGTCAGTCGAGACATATACCACGTGATGACACGTTAGGCTCGTGTTGTGTTCAAGGACCCTGACCTTGGCCAGGAAAAACAGGTACTCGCTTGTTTAATTTGTTTGCGGTCTAGATTTCTTTCATTTTTTTATTTTTTGCGTGTGTTTATAAATTACCTCGAGGGCCGTACCAAATTGTCTCGCGGGCCGTATACGGCCCGGAGGCCGGAGGTTCCCCACCCCTGCCGTAGAGTCTCACTCTGAGCCAGTGCTGCTCCAGCTGCTCTCGGCTTCGTCCATACTAATTCATTCATTCATTCAATGCTCGCCGGTTCCGCGGTTCCACATTGTTTGTTGTGCGGAGTCTGATATATTTAGTATATTTATATTTTAGTGCGACAGCCAGGGGTAACAGGCGCGTACGCGTCACAGGCAGCTTGCTGTTGCCAGATTGGGTGGTTTTCCGCATTATTTTGAAGCCTGTTTACGGTGTGTTTTAACTGGGATTTCGGCTGAAAGGCATATGAAATCTGGCACACTTTTGAACGCCGTTATAATACAGTGCTGAGAATGAACGCACTTTTGAACGCCGTTATACGTTCCTCCTCTGTGTGTCAGTGGGGAAACTTTACATGTGTACTCCTTGGAGCAGCACAGCAAACCATGGGGGAGACTATATGCCAGGACAACACGGAGGAAAAGGCTCAGACAAACTGCATATTCAATGTTTATTGAATTCCATGTATTTACAATGGATGTTCCTAAAACAACACATGTAACATCATACTGCTGCTGCCCTTTTGACTCATTGTGCTGTCAGTTGACCATCATTGATGGCACCAGTGGGTCTCCTGTCCTTTCTGAAAGTCATGAAGACATTAGTCATTTAAATTACGTATGTCCTCAATTACTGAAACCACCATGAATGAAATGGTAGAAATTAATCTAAATTGAATTTTGAAACCTTCCTTCCCTCCCTCTAAATATTTCAATGAACATTAGGAAGTGATGCTCCTGAAAACCATACAGGTTTAAGAAGATAATATTTGTTTTAAAGAATTCAAAGCAATAAACAGGAACAGGGTCTTTAACCAAGGCAACATTAGCCTAACTATATTTTCTAATGGTATTTTATTTCTATTTAAGATGTTTACATTTTTGATTGTTTAACTCTAGTCTTTTAACTGTCTAATGTACAATGCCTTGTCTTTTGCTGCTGCAGCGTAAACATTTCCCCAATTGGTATCAATAAAGTACTTCTTATTTTATCTTAATCCTCAAATAGTAGCACATTTTACTTAAAGAGCCTGTGACAGCATCCCAACAACTGTTGTGCAATGAAATATTGGTCTACTAGTAATCTCGAACCGTCAGTTTAAAAAAGAAGGTGCGATACCGTTCCGTTAAATATCAATCATTTCGAACATCGCGGGGAAATTCCTTCGACTCATTTTGAAGTTTTGGGGGAAGCCGGAAGTGACGTCAATGCGGGAACGCTTCCCTGTGCGGCGAGAGAGCCACCTACGGACAAAGTGTGTTGTCATGCGTAGAAATGGTGAATTACTGAGTTTAGGCACGTTAATAACGTACTTTGATGTCAATTCGGCGAACATAAACGATCGTGGTGAAGATGATTACATTGGGATTAAAAATCGGTAGTGAGAGCTGCTGAATTTCCTCCCGTAGGATGTGATATAAAAACAAATCGATTATTTTTGTGGTTGTAAACTCAAGTGGATGAAACTACATTTATTAGTGCTTTCATGTCAATTCGGCGAACATATGATACATTAAATGATCGTGATGATGAGGATTAAAAATCGTTTTGAGCCGGTCTGCATTTCCTGATGAGAAAACAAACCGATGCTTTTTGTAGTTGTAGTACATGGATTAAACGTGTGTTTTTTTTACCACAATGATGGGGAAATTAATGGATAAAATGCACGGATTATTATTATTATTATTATTATTATTCCCACTCCGATTGGGACACTAGGTCCACCGTTTCCCCGCAGCGAGGCTCCCCCCGTTGACAGTTTACGTGGGCTGGGTGCAGTGGCGGACTGGACGAATCCCGATGGGCCGGTACCGAAGTGGGCCGGTCGGATAAGTCACTAGCACATCCCCCATAGGCGGCGCGTGAGGCTCAGGTTTAAGAAGGCTAAATAACTTCTTTTACCTGACGCTGCCCGCCTCCGGCGTCTATAGAAAATAGATGAACTCAGTGTGCGGAGTTTAAATCTCTCAATTCATATTACAGGTAAAGGAAATACAGTTTAAATCAAATCAAGTTTATTTATAAAGCACATTTTAAAACAACTTTCGGTCGCGCCAAAGTGCTGTACATGAATAAAAAATATACGGAACATATTGCAATTTGTAGCATTTAAGTTAAAAACAACAAATATAAAAGGCAGACACAGTTAAAATACAAAATGAAAAATGTCATTCTCTGCTCACTTTTAAAAGGCCAGAGAGAAAAAGTGTGTTTTTAGAGGGGATTTAAAAGCCCCTAGTGTCTGGGCAGTTTAAACTGCCGTATGCAGAGAAGACGCCGACGTGTCGCACTTATCATTCATATTGCATCATCAATCAGATCATCGATCATATAATATCCTAATATATCATATATCTCCTGATCTGAGTCAGCTTCTCCAGCCTCATCTGGCCGTGCAACACTCAGTGTCACAGACTGTATGCAGAAGTATTATTTAACACATTATGTTGACGAAACACTCGAGACAAATGTAATTAAAGTCAGATCCACGCGTGTCTTAGACGTGAACGCTCTCTCAGCTGGAGAGAGAAACCCTGGCCTGATTTACCGAGTTGATAACCAGCGTCGTAGGACCACTTAGCGAGATCTCGTTTGTTAGTTTGTTGTTGTTAGTTTGTTTGTTACTCAAACATATCCAGGGTCTGTTGAACTGGCTTCGTAGTACAGGGCACTAGCAGCGCTGAGGTCAAAGACACAGACATTATATTTGTATTTTACCAGGATGCAGTGACACAAATATTTACATTTACTATCTACAGCACCCGCCGCCCCTGACATCCCCCACTCCCCCCGTTGACAATTTACTAGCGGTACCGAAGTGGGCCGGTCGAGAGTCCCGAGATGATTTGTAGTCCCATTCCACCACTGGCTACATGACCGTATGATCGCCCATATTGACGCACCTCATTCCTAAACTTCTAACAGATACAACATAAACCGATCCTCCAGCCTCATGAGCTCTCAGACACGTTCAACATTAACCTGTCATCGCTGTCTGAGCTCGCTGTTGTGTGCGCCGTCGTGCGTCTACATGCAGAAACTGGGATCCTGGACGGTGCAGCTGGAGCGCTGTGCCCGCAATGACGTCACACATCATTTGGCGGGACTTGAAGAATCCGCGAGAAGATCCAGAATATGGTCAACATTGAAGGCAGATTAACGGTTATCAAAGTACAAATATCCAAAATCAGTTCAGTAACAGTTTTCAAGGGGACAATATGTACTCAAATGGATGGGTTTGGATGATGGGGGAAACTCGTGTCACAGGCTCTTTACAAAACAAACAAATATTGATATAACTACATACACATATCGATATGTGCTGTGCTGTGCTGTGTTGCCAGATGGTTCACCTGTGAAGTGACGGAGGTCTGGAAACCCTCCTGGCGATCTGAAAGCTCCTTGATTCCTTGGCTAATATTCTTTAGCTGCTCCTGGTGTTGATGGATGACGTTACCCTGTACGGACAGGGCGGTCTGCAGGTTGGCTGACTCCATATTTAGGTCAGTTCGTTCTGTTATGAACCGTGACTCACTGATAGGAGGACTCAAATGCACAACCCGGAGACGAAAAGGTTTGAAGAAAAAATAAACTTTAATGGATAAAAAAAAACTAAGAAACACTCTTTACAGAGGGAGTGACAAAAACGGTCACAAAACAAAACGCTCTCATGGAGGATATCAAAAAGGTACTTGGTCTCTCTATGGCTGCTTGGATCTGACTTCTTGACAAGACGAACTGACAACAGACAAGGGGAGACAGGACAATATATACAAGAGGTAAGTGGGAACAGGTGGAAACAATCAGGGGCGGGGCAGACGCTGACGATGGCGGAAAACAAGAACCAAGGAAGTAAAGGCACCTGGAATGAGACAAGGAGTACAACATAAAACAGGAAGTGAAACAAACAAAACAAACATGAATGCGAAAAATACATAACAAACTAACATAATTGACGGGACACAACATTTATTTGTTGTTCCTTTCTTTTCTTTTCTCTTAACTATATATGTAAAGCGTCTTTGAGCACCTGTAAAAGCGCTAACAAATTAAATATATATCTATATATTAATGCTGTCAAAATGATCGCATTAACGGCGGGAAATTAATTGCGTTAAAATATTTAACGCATTTAACGCATGTGCAGAATGGCCCGCCCCATACATCCCACCAGTGGCAGCGCCCGGTTATGGCTGGGGTAGGCTACAGCCATACCAAGAAATGGCTTAGCCCCACCATGACAGAGTCGGTCTTCGTGTGTACAACGGTAACGTCGGTCTGTACAACGGAATTGTGCCAAAACTACGCCAACCGGCTGCGGAGGGAGACTTCCCCCCCTTCACTGGAGAACTGCGCTAAAACAGCTGATCACAACGTTCACACTCTGTGGTCACGAAGTACTCCACTAGCCCCCCCCCGTCGACTTTCCTGAAGTAGCCTACTCCCCCGTTTATGGAAATCAACACGTAATGAATTAAGACCCCACGGTTTGATGATTGATAGGTGTGTGGGCTTTCATTTTCACACACAGAATTATTTTATAATAAACTGTGATTAATCTGATTAAAATTTGTAATAGTCAAGTTAACGCGTTAATAACGCGTTAACGCAAAAAAATTAACGCCACTAATTATTTTAACGCGATTAACGCATGTGTATTTTTTTTCCTCGGCCACCCCATTTGTATTGAATGAGAGAGGTTCCAGGTTGTTGTGTTTAATATTCATGAGAATATTTGTCATTGTTCAAATGATAATAAACATTAGCATAAAGCATATTTGTCCACTCATATGTTGATAAGAGTATTAAAACCTGATAAATATTCCTCTAAGGTACATTTAGAACAGATAAAAAATGTGCGATTAATTTGCGATTAATCGCGATTAACCATGGACAATCATGCGATTAATTGCGATTAAATATTTTAATCGACTGACAGCCCTAATATATATATATATTGAAGGTGTTCAAAGTTGCACGTATGAGGCGCAGTGAGAACCACACACCTGTCAGACTAGCGAATGGGCACATTTAAATTTCAGGAGAATAATGAATTTGTGATTGGTTGTTCCACTCTCCGTTTCTCACGAGATCAGCGCGCTGCTGTTGTTTACATTAGTGTAGACTGGACCGACTGAAACTGACTGCAAGAATATAATAGGTATAGAATGACGAAGCAGAAAGTAAGTGAGCGAACATTATGAGCCACATTTCTTTCTATATTGTAGCCTGATGTGCACATCGACCAACAAAACAGTTTCTCAGTCCAATGCTAAGTTAGTGGCAGGCCCTGTGTGACTGGAGACTATAAGGCTACAACAAACCCAAACATGTCCTTAATGTTACTCAAGGCAAATATATGTAATATAACCGTTCCTACCCTCACCTATGGTCATGAAGGATGGGTCATGATCGAAAGAACGAGATCGCGGATACAAGCGGCCGAGATGGGTTTCCTCCGCCGGGTGGCTGGTGTCTCCCTTAGAGATAAGGTGAGAAGTTCGGTCATCAGGGAGGGACTCGGAGTTGAGCCGCTCCTCCTTCGCGTCGAAAGGAGCCAGTTGAGGTGGTTCGGGCACCTAGTTAGGATGCCACCTGGGCGCCTCCCTAGGGAGGTGTTCCAGGCACGTCCAGCTGGGAAGAGACCAAGGGGTAGACCTAGGACCAGGTGAAGGGATTATATCTCTTCGCTGGCCTGGGAGCGCCTTGGGACCCCCCAGTCAGAGCTGGTTGATGTCACCAGGGAAAAGAAAGTTTGGGGCTCTCTGCTGGAACTGCTACCCCCACGGATAAGCGGGAGAAGATGGATGAATGGATGGGATAACCGTTAGACTGCAGCTAACTGTGGGGCGACACACCCCTCATACTGTGAGTGAATAACTTGAGATGGTTATGTTTTCTAAAGGGGAGACAATCATTATGGTATTAGGCCATACAAATACAGGGTCAACTTAGGGATAAAATAAGTGTTGTATAATATACTGTATTTTCTTGAATAATGTTATTTCATAAATAGTTGTTAATGTAATGATTACATGTTCTCCTTATTCAGTTCCACTATCAGATGATGCTGATGGTGATGGCCCTGAGGGAGAGATGCAGGCAGAGCTCAGTGGACAGAACTGGCAGGTACAGAGCAAACTGTTTCAATAGGCTATGACTGACACTGAACACAACCAAAGGAAATGTAATGACAACAGTATAAGCAAGCTATGTTCATGTTCTCTCAATAAGTTATTATAGTTATTGATCAGAGTTTAATCCCAATGCAGGTTCTTATGCAGTACCAGCAGATGCTGAGGAGGTTGACTAACAAGTCAAGATTCAGGGTCCAGCACAAGGGAAATTGCAACTGAGGAGAAAGACAGCGAAAGAGACGCACAGGAAGTTGACACAGAGAGGCCTTTTGATTATTTTGCTCGCCCTCAGCCAACCGCCCACAACAAACTTCCAAGAAAGCCATTCCCAAAGTATTCCACAGCAAGGATGGGACAAATAGAAAAGGGTTAACTTACTGTGAAGCATCGCACTCTCTGTAATGCTCGCTGTGTCTCATGTTTGCCAGGCCTGCCAGTGCCATGCTTTTGTGAAAGGAAAGGAGGCATGCAGGCATGGAAGCATGTTCACCAGGGAATTGAAGAGCATGAAAGAAGCGGGTTGCATCGAGATAGTGCAGATGCAGATTTCCTGAGAGCAAGCAGAGCTGATATCAGTAGCCTATACTCAAAGTGAGTGATGCATTTAACTCCAAAATAAAAAAACAAATCTTTGCATCCGGACTCCCCGATAGGATGTGAGGTCCACCCCCAAATAAAACATGTTCACATGGATAGGTTCCCAAATACATATGCGCACTTTTTTTAACAATATCATATGTTTCTATTTAAGTAGTAGATTCAAACTGTAGGGCTATCACTACGGGCAGCAACGTTGTAGATATTGACGATACATCCAGCAAAACGCCCCCAAAACAAACTGGTAGTGGCCTGACTGGGTGTATAATTCTCGGCCTGACCTATGGTCCCAGTCCGGCCCTGCTGACACATCACACACCCGTACACTACTGTTGCGTTCCCAATTGGCTAGGGGGAACAAAAGGGAAACGACCAGAGTATAATTGGTATGTGTTACCAGCGGTTTATTTGTAACTGCAAGTAAGTAAAATGATATGCACAAAACAGCTTGGCCCAACAACGGGTCAAGCTGTTACTAGTTTCTAACACACCGGGTCTCCAAAAGAGAGTTACCCAGTACTATACAAAAGGAAAGAAAATCTCACTTCTAAAGTGGAAACAAAACAATAAGCAAAACCGGGGCTGTGGGAGAACACAGCTGGTGCTAATCACCTGGATCTAAGCAAGGTATATACAAGTACCGGTCTACAGGTGCTAGTCACCTGGATCTAAGTACGACACACACAAATGCTGGTCTACAGGTGCTAGTCACCTGGATCGAAGCAATATACACAAGAATGCTAAACACAACGCGACTACAATACACTGCTACTCTGTGTAACTAACAGAGCCCTACTAAACACACTGCTAGGCAGTCTAACGAATCACACAGTATTGCGGTAGTATAGCGAGAGGCTTGAGGCGTCTGTCCCATAATACAGAGCCTCCAGAATGACGTCCGTGCCCGGCCTTTGTACTCCTCCCCCGGATGACGTGGCAGAAGCGGGCGGGGATTGGATGACGTCCGTCCAATCACCGCGGATGTTGCGAGGTCGGGACGGCCAATAACAGCTGATGGACTGCACACCTCATTCACATATACACACAAGACAGAGTTAACAGCACAAGGTGTAACAGCGGCTGTAACAACTACACACATTACTGATTAAACTGATATCACAATATAGTTACTCTCTTTAAATAAATATACTGTAATTGAAAAAGAATCATGTGTGGTGTCCTTGTTTTGTCCCTCTTGAGCCAGGGCTCCCTATTGTTGTATGTAGGTTATTCTTGGTTTTAGAATGAATTCAGTAATGGTGTAACACAAACAGAATAAATCGTTGGATAGTGTTTCTCAAATGAAGGGGGAAAATAATGAAATAAAGTGATGTATTAAGACTCAGTGCAAGTTATTACTTTCTTCCTTTACTTGGCATTCTTCAAAAATACACAGACATCGCAGCACATCGTTTCACGTCTTTGCACAGCCTGTCTCAGCAGCAGAGTAATGTGTTGGTGGACCTTTGTTTCCTCCTGACAGCTCACTTAAAGGTATGCTCAATTCAATTAGCATGACCTCAGTTACATATAGTATTGCCAAAGCTCTGTATATTTGCAACATCTATACACAATATATATATATATATATATATATATATATACAATATACTCCCCCTTGTGGCCAAAGGGGGACACAACTCTTGTCTTCAGATGTATGCTTGAGTGCAACGAAATGTAGCACAGTCAACTAAACATCATAAAACAATACATATTTTAGTAAACGGGACATTATAATCTCTGCACATTAACTCTATATTTGCCTCTGCCATGGGGCCAAAATGAAATAAACAATATATAGGGGTTGCTTCTTCTCTGAACGTCTATGTATATGGCATCCCAAACCATAAACAAATACATAAAGTCGTGTTCACTGCAGCGATCTATTTCACACACAAAACTATGAAAACTTGGTGATATACAGTTTTCTTCTGGAGACCAAAGGAAGACATTACAAATATATATTCTTGTCTGTGGTTGTTTTGGCGTTCAGGGCATACAAGAGGTGTAACATTATTTTAATGCAAAAACTATATTGAAATAGAGTCTAGCTTGAACAGCAACTAAGTAGCTGTAACATTGCTGGGTTATTTGGTGATAACTACCAAAGTAAAATAACAAAAATAACGTCACGTAGCTTCTCAGACGAGAGGGGTGGCGAAGAGAGTGTCACGTTAGTTCTCTCGCGGCATAGTTCACGGCATGGTAGGCGACGATCGACACGATTGGCTGCTCAGTTAGTTCAGTCTTTGGCATTAATCACACCTCATACATGGACCTTCAGCTACTCAAACAACGATACACGTTCTGTCTGCTCTTACCTGCTCTCCTTCACAAGTCTTCCAGCAGGGCTCTTAGAGGAATCATTATGCTCATCTCGAATGAAATAACATGTTGTAATGTTCCTGGACATGGACCCACACCCAAACACTGATTTTACCCACAGCTTACTCTGTGCCACTCAGTGGTTGCTGAGAGACTGTGAGCTCACTCTCCATTTGTTTGTGGTTGGTAGGGGTGTTAGGGGGTGGGGGTGGCTAAGGTGTCATAGTTTTCTACTGTCATAGTAACAAGCCTTTGTTTGTGTGACACAATGGCAATATTGATGCTATTTTAACAAGGCGTTATGGGATTTAACCTGAAGGTTAGCATGTTGTTCCAGCTCCACAGTGGGCTGAACCAGAACAGCTGATGGAGTCAGTGTGAGAGCTTTGTTTGACCTCTGGTGTGTTTCCTCCCTTTCCCGGGTCGCTTGGTGGGAACATGGCAGCAGCATTCACTGAACACATTGCCTCTCTGTCAGGCCGCTGGCTGTTAAAGAGTGATACAGGATCCAAGCCCACAGCAGTGTACGCTCAGGCACCAGGCCTTATGGTTATTAAGGAGAAGGAGGCAGTAACATAACCAAGCCAGGCGTGGCATATTGAAATACAAATAAATAATGATTTATGGATTTGTTGTTAAAGGCCCAAATTGTGATTTATTACTACATTCATTTCTTTCCGTTTATGCCCTTTTAATACTCGTCCATATTCATCCCGTCTGAATGTCTGATCGCTAACATTATGTTACCACTATCTTCTTTGTGAAAACCAAATATCCAGCAGACACAGGCTTCGGTGCCTCCAGCTGTTTCAAAGACAGGAGAGGCCACAGCAGGGCCCTGCAGGGAGGGAGTGTGTCCACACACTGATCCATGTGCACTGTACTGTGCACAGTAACAAGAGACTGCCTCATGAATCCAGGCGCTATCAGCTCTGAGTAATAATTCAAAAGGCGAGAGAGTAGAATAAAGGGTCATGCGTGAGGAGTCATCCCAACATTACTCAGTGAGGCTTTTATCACCACGTCATACTGATTTAACTTTAAAGGAGGACAGGTGCAGAAGGAATTCACACAGTCTGCACTGCGTCTGTCTTCACTCTGACCTGCACTGGATCCAGCCCAAGGAGGAGTCGGGGTTTCTGTCTGTTTTCATTTACAAACCATTTACCTCAGCAGCATGGAGCTTGCTTTTTGATGGTATCCGAGATCTGGTGCACAGCACAGAAGCTCAGAATGATGTCTGTCTGTCCGTCCTGGGGGGCGGGGGGGAACCCTGCTCCTCCTGAGCTTTTTCCATTTATTACACCGTTAAAGTTTGGGATTCTTTCCTGATCCGAATCAAGGGTCAAAGCACAGAGAGTTCGGTATGCGGTTCATATTGAAAAGCCTTTTAAGCAATGTGCTATTGGCTATAAAATAAAACTGAGTGACCTTGACTAGAGAACACAATCATTCTTCTCAGAGCATGGATGCTTGGAATACAATACATGTTTTCACAGTCCTTTTTAGACCAATCAAGCTTTTGAAAGTGCACCAACAGAGAGGTGACTCGTTATTATTGTGTTAACGTTGTAGTTCCTCTGGAGCGCAGAAAATAGGCACGTTTCTTTTATGTCAGAGGATTCTTCACTTTTTCGTTTGATCAAGTTTGGTATTTTCTACCTTAATCTTATTTTCCTTACAATAGAGACCACGCCAATAGAGACCACGCCAATAGAGACCACACCAATAGAGACCACGCCAATAGAGACCACGCCAATAGAGACCACGCCAATAGAGACCACACCAATAGAGACCACACCAATAGAGACCACGCCTATAAAGACCACACCAATAGAGACCACACCTATAGAGACCACGCCAATAGAGACCACGCCAATAGAGACCACACCTATAGAGACCACGCCAATAGAGACCACGCCAATAGAGACCACGCCTATAGAGACCACGCCAATAGAGACCACGCCAATAGAGACCACGCCAATAGAGACCACGCCTATAGAGACCACGCCTATAGAGACCACACCAATAGAGACCACGCCAATAGAGACCACGCCAATAGAGACCATACCAATAGAGACCACGCCAATAGAGACCACGCCAATAGAGACCACGCCAATAGATATAGGCCAATAGAGACCACGCCAATAGAGACCACGCCAATAGAGACCACGCCTATAGAGACCACGCCTATAGAGACCACGCCAATAGAGACCACGCCAATAGATACAGGCCAATAGAGACCACGCCAATAGAGACCACACCAATAGAGACCACGCCAATAGAGACCACACCTATAGAGACCACGCCAATAGAGACCACACCAATAGAGACCACGCCAATAGAGACCACGCCAATAGAGACCACGCCTATAGAGACCACACCAATAGAGACCACGCCAATAGAGACCACGCCAATAGAGACCACACCAATAGAGACCACGCCAATAGAGACCACGCCAATAGATACAGGCCAATAGAGACCACGCCAACAGAGACCACGCCAATAGAGACCACGCCAATAGAGACCACGCCAATAGAGACCACGCTTAATCCTGAACGTCACTAATCAGTCCCAGCTGTGTGCGTCACTTTTTAGTGTCCCCTAATTACAGTTGTGTTTTGAGCTTATTGCACCATTTCTCTTTGCAGTGTTATGTGTTTTAGTCATCAGAATGCTGCATGTGTCACAAGTTCGACACATTTATCGTTGTTTTTTGGTTTGGCACATCTTCTCCTGTCATTTCAGATCTGAGGTGACCTACTGTAACTCCAGCTTCTATGAGTATTGGCTTCGCCCTCTAAGGCTATCACTATTGGGTAATCCCCCTGCGCAGCACTGAAACACTTGTAGTCCACGCCCACCCGCTAGGTGGGCCCCACCCTCGGGCCTCCTTCCGGTATAAATGGGAAGGAGGCCCTACAATCTGCTCCCACACAAAACAACTTTTCTTCAGCTATTCGTGGAGCCAGTGGGGCCCAGCGCTTAGAGGGCTGCACCAATACTCATAGAAGCTGGGTTACAGTAGGTAACCTCAGTTCTGTTTGGTATATGGCTTCGCCCTCTAAGGCTATCGCTATTGGGTTAACGGCGAAGCAAGATGTAGTCTGCGCCCCACTGGGTCCGCCCGGCACTAGAAGCACAGACTCACCTGCTCAGATAATAACCCATGCCTGTTGCGCCATGCGTAATGGCGCATCACCGTCCCTGGAATATAGCATGAATATTCTCCATGAGGGGACGAAGGCTGGGAACAATACATACCCGCCGCTGTGAGAAGTAGAGACGAAGGTCATACTTTGCCCAGCGACAAAAGAGGGGGAACAGCAGCTCCCTGCGTGCAGACAGGCAGGAGAGAGGCGCTCAGCTGGCTCCCTGACGTCACTCACTCCGACAGGACACCCAGTACACGGTGCGTCAGAAAGGAATGGGAGACATACCTCAAATACAAATGAATACATGAACAGGGGGAAGACCAAGATGCAGCAGTGCAAATATCTTCCACTGACATTCCTCCGTGCAAAGCCGTGGAGGAGGAAATTCCTCTGGTGGAGTGCGCACTGATGTTCTCCGGGGGCTCCACCCCAGAGGAGACATATGCCTGCGACACAGCCTCACACAGCCAGTGTGACAGCCGTTGTGCAGACAGAGGCTGCCCGATCGAGCGCTCTCTGTAGTGCACAAACAGGCGCTGAGAACGGCGCCAGGCAGCCGTGCGCGCCACATAGCAAGACAGCACGCGCACAGGACAGAGGAGATGAGACGTGGCTTCTTCCTCCGACCTGTAAGGAGGAGGGAATGAGCCAGCCAGGGTGATCACTCTTGACCTAAAAGAGTTGTGATGACCTTAGGCATGAAGCCGGGTTAGGGCGTAAAACAGCTGAACTGCATCTCCTTGGATCCGGAGAGCATGACGGAGCCACAGAGAGAGCAGACACATCACTCACCCTTTTCTCTGATAGAGCCAAAAGCAGTTCTACTTTGGCTGAACACAGTTTAAGGGGAACCTGATCAGGTTCAAATAGGGTGACCAGATGTCCCGCTTTGCGCGGGACTGCACAGCATTTTGCCGACTTTTGGTGCGTCCCGCAAATTGAGACGGTGTCCCGCATATTTCATTTTGATTGGCTAAAACGCTTTTCTTTAAAATCAGATTCATCCAATGGCTGTTGAGAACGCAGGGAAGGCTATCATCAGGGGCTGTGTTTGCTGTCAATCAAACTGTAACACACGGCGGGTGCTGGTCAAGTGTTAACCAATGAGAGTAACTCACTCACACACCCCCCCCCCACCCTGCCAAACAACAACAACGAACGCAGGCGACGCAGCAGGTTATGGAAAATGGAGGAAACTGAAACTACAGCTAAGAAGAAAAGAAGATGCACATACAACAAAGACTGGGAAGACACTTACCCGTGGGTGAAGCCAGTGCAGGGCGACTCTCAGAGAGTTTTGCAATCTTTGCAAGAGTAATTTTTAAATTTCACATGGCAGTAAATACGACGTCAAAAGACACAGAGAATGCGATTCTCACAAGAAACGTGTTGCTCAAAAAGAGACAACCCACTCTATGAAGACATTCCTACTCAAACCAAAAAATGATGGCTACTCAGACAAGGTAACAGCAGCAGAAATAACCAGTGTTACCATAGTGACTGTGGTAACAAGCTAGCGCCGACCATTTTTCCAGACTCTGAGATAGTAAAGAAAATGTCATGTGGTCGTACAAAAGCAGCGTCCATAATAACAGATGTGCTTGCCCCTGCCTCTGTGGAGAGTTGTTTGACAGAGTCAAAGACACCAGTGGTTCTAGGTGACAAAACTGAAAGCTATTTTATTTGATGTATTATTATGTTTCTGTTCCCTCCTGGCCAGTGTTGGTTTTATTGTATCTATTAATTTATGTTGTGCCTACTTGTACAGGTAATACACTAGTTGAATTAAGAAGATGCATTTCTAAACACTTGAAGTAATAATGCCTGCTGCCTTGGTTAGCCTTAGTTTACTTTTCTTTATTAAAAAACTGCATTTTGACTTCACTTTCTGCTCTGTTGTTATATATTTGTTACGTTTTTTTTTCTTCCGGGGGTTGGGGGGTGCTGTTGAGAGGGTGTCCCACATTGTCCCACATTGTCCCACACAACCATACTCCTTGTCCCACATTTGGTTTGTTGGGATCTGGTCACCCTAGGTTCAAATGGGGCTTTGCTTAGTGTGCGTAACACCAAAGCCAAATCCCACTGAGGCGCCAGTGTGCGTGACACCGGTCTGAGTCTCCGTACTCCTCGCATAACGGCTGCTGCGCTCTGCGAGCCCCTCTGTGCAATTCGCCGGGAATATACATTGCTCTGATGGAGAGCAACGTGTGTGCGCGCCCAGAACAGCAGCCGCCTGGCTGCGTTCAGAAGCTGCGCAGATCGTACTCCTCCCTGGCGATTGAGGTAGGCTGCTTCCATAGCAGTGGCCTGTTGTCTGTGCGAATCAACACATGTTTGATTGTACAGCAACGGGGCGAAGTGCTGGAATACTTCCCAACCGGAGAACAGCTCCAGCACTTTACCTCTGACGCACTGGGTCGATGCACGGGCGAATGAACCACCTCTGGAGACTCCTCCTGCGGGGGAGACCCAGGGGGATCAACACGTGACCAGCTGACGTCATGCTGAGCAGCTGTATCACGGAGAGGGCCTGCGGGATGTGACACGCCGGAGGAGAGCTGTCAGTTCCTCCACTCGCTGCCGCGAGAGCCGTGCTCTGATGCTGGCTGAGTTTAATTCCACTCCAGATAAACGTTTGTCTGAGAGGGAAGAGGACAGCTCTGCGACCTGCTGGCTGAGAGCCGCATCCGTGTGCTCTGACCCCAGGCAGGATTCGCACATTGTGTGCTGGTCGTAGCTCATGATGTATCCTGAGCCACATGAGGGACAATCTCGTAGTGATGTTATGTATTGCGCCGAGGCTTCGGAGCGTGTGTCGAGTAATCCCTGAAGCTTTTTGTGAAGCATGTACCGAGGCTTGTATCGTTTTGGGCCAGTGACGTCACCGATGACAAACGAAGCCTCGCTGCCTGTCGATACCACGTGACTGCTTCAAGAAGCGATTCAGATCGGTTGAACCGTTGAACCACAACGCTCATAATACCCATGGATCAGTGGTGTAGTCTACGTGATACGCTGGTATACGCCGTATACCCACTAGAAAATGCCAGTGATTTCCGTATACCCTCTTAAAAATGAGCGATGATACGTAACAACATCATTTTGTGACTGCGCTTTCACGCTTTCGCCTCTTCGTTAATACTTTTGGACGTCTGGAGCTTCCGTCGCCTGCGGCCTGTGGCCTGTGGCCAACAGCAACACACGGCTCTGACAAACCCCAAGTTTCTCTAACGTTATCAGAATTTGATCCGTCCACCATTCAAGTTCGCGGAGTGCTAAACAGGAAGCAAACATGAAACGAAAACAGACGACAATATTTCAATGTTTCCCGAAGTGTTCCCCTATTACCACTACAGAAGAAGAGCCATGTCAGGTGGCTGTCCTAAAGGTGACAGAGAACGAGCCCGGCAGTCCGCAAATGTAACCGGTAAGTGAAATTAGCATGGTTATCATTAACGTAACTGTAGCTAACTTGCTAGCTAACTTGATCAACGTTAGAGCTCCTGGCCAGCCTTGTGGACTGAAAGTCAGGCTATGGAATTTAAGAACAGGCATCCTTGGTTAGAGTGGAGGGACACAAAAAGAAAAAGTAAGAAAAAAAGAAAGTTCTTAGTCTACATCCATGGCATGGATGTAGACTAAGAACCATATTACCCCTCCTGTACCCGGGCCCGGTGACACGATGGAATCAAGAGAGCTCAGACCCTCACTTATAGAGGTCGGAACATGTCATAAGTAGGCTATAAATAGATACAAGCATAAATAAATGTAGGAATAAAAACATCAATAAATACAGGAATACATATCTAGTGTTTTCAGGGAGCTTTAGTGTGTTACATTACATTACATTTCATTTAGCTGACGCTTTTATCCAAAGCGACTTACAATTACCGATTACAGGGACATTCTCCCTGGAGTAACTGAGGGCTAAGTGCCTTACTCAAGGGCACACTAGTGGTGGTGTTCCAGGCGGGATTTGAAGTCACAACCTTCCAATCTGCAGCCCACCTCACTATCCATTAGACCACCACTGCACAGCACAGCACAGTGTGTGTGCTGTGCAGGCCCACCTTAACCTGCCATCAGGCCCTGGGGCTTTGTAGGCCCCCTATTTAAACAACAAATGAAAGTCATTTCCTCGGCAGGCTCTGTGATCGCACTTCTCCACTCTGCTCTGCGCGCCTGGTCCTCTCCTCCAGATGAGTCACGTATCGAGCCTCCCTCATGTATCTGTCCGGTTGCCGTTGGCTCCCCTCCACGTAGCAAGTCCTCATTGTCCTCTCAATCTCCTCCAACAGATAATGTCCCTCCTGTCTGTTCTTCCTCTCCCGCTACTCCATCGCTATCAGAACCAGACGGCCTACTTGGCTCCGAGGCCCCACGGCCGGCACCGCTGCCGCTCGGTACAGAACTCACCTGTCCTTCCTCCTCATCCGGCCTACAGGTTTAAAATAACCTGAAGGCTTCGGCATGCTTTGTAACAGCTGCTTGTCTCCAAACTCCTTTTCCCTCAACAATTTCCTTTCCGAGCGCCACTCTCAAACTTTCTCTTCTCCGACATTTTCTCCTAAACATCTGTCACTCAATCACTCGCAATTTGAATAAGTCACATGTGAAGCATATTCTCATTCTGATTGGCTGTTGAGTGGTGCCCACTGACTGTTACGGAGTCATCTCTGGAATCCATCAATCTGATTGATTAGCGGAGCAAATGATCAAAATACTACGGAGGGAAGATATTTTCGTTTGGATTACTGGTCTGGGGGAAGTGTGTGTGTGTTTGTGTATTTTTGCGTTTGTGTGTATTGTGTTTGTTTCCCGGGGAAAACACTCACGAGAAACACAGGTTGTTGTTATGCCTGCTGTGACGTCAAGTTTCTCCGTTCTCCGCTTGTAATTATGCCGAAGCTTCAAAGTTGTATTTATCTTCTGAATTTGCTGAAACAATTGTAATATTCTGAAAGCCAAGACTTTGTTTATTTGAAACCAGATGAAAACAAACTGTAACGGACCCTGCCGTGTTATCTATGATTACTATACGCCTTACATTCATCATGTCAGCCGGAGGGAGGAGGAGTGAGTGGCGAGTGAGAGCTGTCATCTTCCCTTTACAAGCTTCAAAAATGTATTTATCGTGTGATTTTGGAAATAAAAGTTTCATATTCTGAAAGAAAATACTTTGTTTATTTAAATGTTTTTTAAAAACATCCGAAATAAAAAACTTTTTTTTTAATTACAATTTTTTTTTAAACTTTTTTATTGGCTCATGATAGGCCCCTGATCTCCGTAGGACCCTGGGCTTCAGCCCAGGTCAGCCCGTGCATTAAGCGCCCTGGGTGCTGTGGCTCAGCTGGAAAGCAGTTGACTCATGACCGCAGGGTCCCTGGTTCAACGACTGAACAACACGTATTTGTTGTTGTTTATAAAAGCTACAGCTAAATGATATAATGTAGTTAATAAATGTATTCTTTGATATGGTTTAGCCTTTCTCCGGCTACAACATGGTTACGTTTAAGACTATTATTAAGGAATATAAATCCCTCTTTGCAATGTGTACCAGCCTCCTTAGGCTTTTCAATCACAATCATTAAACTGTAATAAATACAATATTGTTAACATGAAAATATGATTTAATGTTCGTTGTTTAGAGTTATTCTAAGGCTTTACTCATTGGGAACTCGGTATGAGATAGAGCACACTGTCGAGATGTCCCATCTGCCTGTTTTACACACTTTGACCAGCAGGGGGGTTTGTGTTCAGATGAAGCCCATGTTGAAGCCTCATGAGATGAACCATTTTGCGAACCAATTGGCTGGAAAGCTTCAAAGCTTCATAAGGCTTCATCTCGCCATCACTACAATCTCGTACAAGGTTGTTGCTCATAATTGACTTTGTTTAGTGTCTCTGTGCTTCAGTAACGCTGGCTGAAGAAAAGAGGGGAGCAGATTGTCGGGTCTCCTTCCTATTTATACCGGAAGGGAGCCCGAGGGTGGGGCCCACCTTGCGGGTGGGCGCGGACTAAGTGTTTCAGTGCTGCGCGGGTGCGCAGGGGATTACCCGATAGCGATAGCCTTGGGCGAAGCCATACGAAATAGAACTGGCCTTCCTCCAGGCTCTTGCAATCAGCTCACTCCCCTCACCTGGTCTCCCCAGCCCTTCCCCTCACCCTCCAGTGTGTCATTATCTTTTGCCTAGTTACCGGTCCTGCCCGGTTTTGACCCTGTGTGCCTGTTATCGGACCTCGAGTTTCCTGCCTGACCCCCGATTGGATTTGTTTGCCTGTCTGACAGATCGCCTGGTTCTGAGCCCTGTTCTGCCTGCTCCTTTATTGGATTGTTTGCCTGACTGCTGCATTTCCTGGTTTTGACCCTGCCTGTCCCTGACCTGAATAAACTGAACATTCTGAACACTGGTTGTATCTGTGTCGTGGTATTGGGTTCTGATCTGTACCTGTGAGCTTGACAGCATGTGTTGTCAAGTTGGTGAAAATTCTTCATCATTTGCATGTGTTCGGGCACATTTCAAAAAAAAATTGCAAAGTTTTGTAAGTGCAGCGCATTTCCCCTCATGGAAGTGTTTCGGGCCATTTTAGCACCGGTCGCCCACCGCATCATGCTGCTCTGAAAGGATTCAATAAGGATGTTCATGTTTAGCACACCAGCAAATCAGCCTCCTTCACAAAATGATAATAGTAAGCCTGTGTGTGTGCTTTCCACAGGCCTTTGGGGACAATGTTTCACATGACCTTTAACCCCATGCAGCCAAAAGCATATCAGCAGTACCTGCTTTTGCCAAGGTCAGACAGTAGATGTGGAGCCGCTCCACCGCAGCAGCAGCTGAGAGAAATCTCTCGTAGCCTACGACAGCTTAGTAACGGTAATTGTTTGGATGAAATGCTTTAACAAGCTGCTTTCCAGACCATCAATATTCTGTGTATTTCTGTAACCACATTGTTGTATCTATTACTGTAAGAGGAAACTTAAATGATCCCTTTGGGAAAATTGTGTTTGCTGCAATAATAAACAGTCTCAACAAATAGTGTAGCCTCATTCCTCACCCCCACCCTGCCTCCCTGATGCTGGGGACAACCAATGGGAGACAGATTTTGTGGACTCACAACACATTCAGTTCCTTTTTTATACTCAAATGAGCTCCGTGGTATTTTTGTCAACTGGCTGCTCTCAGTTTAATCCACAATATATTTTACAATTCATTGTCCATGGAGCCGTTACAGACTTTGTGTTTTAGAACTCTACTTTTTGGTGTTCCTAGATAATTGGCCATGTGAACTAGCATATTTAAAATATCTTGTCATCATATGAATTTTGAAAATGGTCCACGTATTTGTTCCAGGGTAGTTCCACCCTTTAAGTAATGAATGGGAAAAAGTATTTTTGGAACGGCAATCGCCTCACAGCCCACAGCTGCAGGGGATTCTGTGAAACACATTCTGATGGGAAATGTACTCAGCTAATGGGATGCACTTTCTGAGTAGCTTGTGTTCCTTAATGTACAAGATCTAATACACTGAGTAAACATGAGCGATACATGATGTCAGTTTGGTTTTACCGTAAGTGGAAGGTGCATTTTAATGACAGTAAATCACACTGAAATAAAGTAGACGCTCTAGACAAAATGTTATCCCTGTTAAAACATACTCTCTAATGTCCTAAACAGTAAAGTCCATTTTATTTTGGATACAAACTAAAAACATCCGATCTATAGTCGGCAATAAAAGGTGATACCCTATCAACTCCATGTGAACTCTGGGATAAAAGGCCCTCGTAATAAATATGGATGAAGCACTGTGACGTTTTAATAATGTTTTTTCCCTGCTCATTAATGCATGATCATAAACCTCGCCTCCCTCTGTATTTAAACATACTTTGGAAATGTCACTCAAGTTCCCTCTTCTTGACACAAAGACGCTTGGCAACAAACATTCCCCCAAAACAGATCTGTGATACAATGCCTGCTCAAATCTCCATGTGAGCTGCAGTGCTGGATAGATTGAAGCAACTCACTTTTTAAATGTCAATTTATACTGGATTGGACACATTTGGCATAACTACTCCGAACAGATCAGGTCAATGAAATCAAAGTGAATCCTCACGTCTCTACTTTTTGAAACAAAACCTTTCTCTCACAATTGTTCTGAGGGCTCCCCTCTGAAGTCAGTCCCAGTCTGAACTCATGGGTGTGAATGTGGAAATGTGTCATCATCACACTGCTGCCCTTGTCTAAAGGATCTTCATGCTGTGTCCTTCCCAACATAAGGGTTTCCCCCCTTTCTGAACACGATGAAATCATCCCTCCTCTCTCAGACTCAGCAGCATATTGGGTGTGTTGTTCTCTGTGGTGTGTGTGTGCGTGTGCGTGTGTGTGTGTGCATGCGTGTGTGTGCTCGTGCATGTGTGTGCGTGTGTGTGTGCGCGTGCGTGTGTGTGCGCGTGCATGTGTGTGTGTGTGTGTGTGGGGTGGGAATGTAGTTCCACTGGGTCAACACTCCCATTGATCCCTCTTGGATCTCCATGAGGCTGAGGAGGTGTTTCATTACATCTTCTTAGGAGCCTATGTGACTTCCTCCAGGAGAAACGTAGCAGTCCTACTCCCTCTGTGCTGCAGGTTTGGAGGAAGGAAGCAGAGGCAGCACTGGGATTTTTGTTTAACAGTTAATCAATTGACGATGAGTTATGGGAATAGGATTAAACCACAGTGAATCATTCTCCAACTCTACATAACTGACAATATATGTACATCATTTATCAGGTCAATGAAAAGAAAGTCTCCAATGGGATGATAATGCTTTGTGTGTGTCTGCTAGTTTGAGTGTCCAAAGGGCCAAAAAAGGGCGGCAAGACCACTCTGGAGGGCAGCCTGGAGGACAGCGGGACCCCTCTGGAGACTGGAGAGACAGCATCGGGAGAACAGGGGTAACAGGACGGAACAGGAGCTGAGTCCGCAGGACCCGGGGAAGGGACAGGAAACATGGCTGCTGGGGCATGGGCTGGTCGCCTGGCCTTGCATCTCCTAACACCGGGCTTCCACCAGCTGCGTCTGTGCCGAGTTCCGTCTGCGCCGGGATTCATAGAACCGTAGTTACAGCCGTAACTATCGTTCTATTTCGTCCCTACTGACCACCAGAGGCGGTGCTTTAAGCACTGGATGACTTATACCAACCATGTCATGAAGAATCCAAGCCCTTGCTCACCACTGGAAGCAGCGGAGCTCGGCAAAAGGACCACGCCCAAAGAATGGGGAGTGGCGACATTGACCTGATGACAACTGGAGAATGTGCCAGAAGACGCCCACGACGCCGCGGCGCATATGGTCTCCAGGGGCACCCCTCTCAGGGCAGCCCAATATGTTGAGATGCTCCTTGTAGAGTGACATCTCAGCCTGGTGGCAGGGGGGCGGCCACTGGCCCCGTAAGCCTGTGAGATGGTATCGACAACCCAGTGGGGAAGCCACTGGTTAGAGGGCCTAACCTCCTTTAGTGCCGCCAGGGCAAAATCAAGAGTTGCTCCTCCTGCCGTATACAGGCAGTAGCCTTGATATACGCCCTTTGGGCACCCCCAGGGCACAGCCACTTCGACGTGCCGTACTCTTGAATGTCAAAGCGTGCCAGCTGGGCAGGCTGATTGAAGTGAGTTTGTGGAAGGACCCCGGGCAGGAATGTCACATTTGCCCAAAGGGCAACGCCTGAGAGTCTCACCTCGGGCATGTATTGTTTATGGAGAGGACATGCAACTCCTCGACTCACTTCCCTGAGGCTATGGCAAGCCGAAATGCTGCCTTTGTGGGCAGCCACCTAAGCCCCACCTGGGCCAGGGGCTCGAAGGGAGGAGGTGATAGGGCATCCGGCAGCAGGGGCAGGTCTCAAGCCGGAGCCCTCGGGGTGCTAGGGGGACGCTGCCGTAAAGCCCCTCTCATAAAGAGGGACACCGACCTGTGGCACCCCGCCGTGGCGCCGTCGACCCGAACATGTCGGGCAGAAATCGCAGCCACATAAATTCAGAGTGGAGTGAGAACGTCACTATCTAGAAGGGACTGTTGTCTAAGCCAGTGGTTCCCAAACTTGTTGTGCCCAAGGCACCAAAGGACAAGCACAAATCTCAAGGCACACCTATTGTGCAAAATAGCCCTTATAACACGTGTTATCACTCATATCATGTAAAATATCTGTAAATATGCATAATTATTTACTAATGCCAAATAAAATGTGACAAAGACAACCATATTACTCATGAAACATTTATTAACGAAATATTTCAGAAATTAATTTGAAACTTTATCAAATTAGGCTTCATCAAAGCAGCAACACACTCATTTAAACCAGACAGGTCACAACATTAAAAATGAGGCAAAGGAAACTCAGCAGAAATTCAGCACAGAGAACTGTCGATGCAAGGAAGCTGCATTGTCCATGGTCCTGAACTCCATCCATCCATCCATCCATCTTCTCCCGCTTATCCGTGGTCGGGTCGCGGGGGTAGCAGTTCCAGCAGAGAGCCCCAAACTTTCTTTTCCCTGGCCACATCAACCAGCTCTGACTGGGGGGTCCCAAGGTGCTCCCAGGCCAGCGAAGAGATATAGTCCCTCCACCTGGTCCTGGTCTACCCCTTGGTCTCTTCCCAGCTGGACGTGCCTGGAACACCTCCCTAGGGAGGCGCCCAGGTGGCATCCTAACTAGGTGCCCGAACCACCTCAACTGGCTTCTTTCGACGCGAAGGAGGAGCGGCTCAACTCCGAGTCCCTCCCTGATGACCGAACTTCTCACCTTATCCCTAAGGGAGACACCAGCCACCCTGCAGAGAAAACCCATCTCGGCCGCTTGTATCCGCGATCTCGTTCTTTCGGTCATGACCCATCCTTCATGACCATAGGTGAGGGTAGGAACGAACATGGCCCGGTAGACAGAGAGCTTTGCCTTCTGGCTCAGCTCTCTTTTCGTCACAACGGTGCGGTAAAGCGACTGCAGTACCGCTCCCGCTGCTCCGATTCTCCGGCCCATCTCACGCTCCATTGATCCCTCACTCGAGAACAAGACCCCGAGATACTTGAACTCCTTCACTTGGGGTAAGGACTCATTCCCTACTTGGAGTGGACAGTCCATCGGTTTCCTGCTGAGAACCATGGCCTCAGATTTGGAGGTGCTGATCCTCATCCCAGCCGTCCTGAACTACAAATGATAAATGTAACATTTCAGCAATCAGCATTGAAACATGTGCTATTATAACGTACATGTGCCTGTCGGGCATGCAGATTTTTTTAATCCTTGGTGGCACTGAGGAGAGGGCCACTCGCAAGTCCTGTTCAACAGAGAGCCGTGACCTCCTGTTGTTCTTCATGTAAATCAGAGTAGAGAACGCCAACTCCAGAGATGGGGTCGTGACTAAAAAAATGTAATATATTACATATTACTTTAAAAAAAAAGTAATATATTACACTACTTTGTTACTATCTACATAAAGTAACTCGTTACTTTACTCGCCGAGCACGTACGAACTGCGCCTGCGTGAGTGGCAATAACTTTCCTTACCAGCAGGCGGCTGTAGTGTGTATTTGTCATTCAAAACAGGCAACAACCGGAAGACCGAGAAGAAGAACAGACTACGTGATATAAACAAAAAAGCATGTGTTCTTTGCAGGTGCTTGTTGAGGCTTGACGACGTGGTGTTCACAGCAGTGGATAACAGCTTCTGGCCTGGACACAGTTTGCACCTCACCGTCACATTCCTGTCTATTCTTCGGACGAACTCCAAGTAACTCAGCTATGTTTATGCAGCACTGCACGTGGAGATGTGGACGCGCAAGTCGCGCAGATTACGTACATATAAACCTACAAAGTACTGATTTAGTAAATAAAAAAATAAAAAATGTGTCAGGGTTTCCGCTAGGATTTTTTCTCGCCGGTCAAATGTCCGGGCAGAATTTATTTTAGCGGACAAATTTGAAACTTACCGGTCATGTTTCAATAATAATAATAAGAGTTCTGTAGCAGAGTTCCCGTTAGCATGTTATTACCGGACTATGAGCAGATATGCTGATGTTTAAAGCTCATTTTTATATTGCTTCAGTTTATAATCGTAACAGATCGAAAAATTCAGATTCATTTTTCAATAAATGATTCCACAAACAACAAACAACATAATTATTACAGTCAAACAAACTACTTGCAGTAGATAACGTACATTATTCAAAAGTTTACATTACATTTGAATAACAACACGAGAGAAACGGATCCTCTCTTTTCCCCCTCTCCCTCTCTCTCCTGACAGCCCGTCAGTTTCTCATGCAGCTCCTGCAGCTCGCTAAACAGAGGGCGGGGCTTCAGGTGATTATGCAGAGCTGCGTGTCTCGGTCAGACTCAGCAGCTGATCGGATCTCTCTCTCGCGTCCGGTTATACTTCACTCGCGTTTATGTCCATATTGATCAGATCCAGCTCTCCTGATCGGCCTTCATAGAGAGCACCGATCAAACTATTAAGAGTGAATATCGGCCGATAATGACCGGCGGCCGATCGATCGGAGCCTCCCTAATTATTACCAGACATTTTGACCAGCAGGTTTTGAATTTACCGGTTTTGAATTAATTTTACCAGCTAAAAAACGGTAATTACCGGCTAACGGAAACCCTGGCACACAGTCTGAATCCAAAATTCAAAGTTTCCAGCGTGAAACAACCCAGAATATTGTTACACACCCTGTTCGCCACCAGAGGGCAGCAGCTGACCACGAATGAGCTTCCCTCTGTCTGATGAAGCTCTCAGCTCCGCAAATGTTGTCTCCTGTCGACACTAAATGATACCTCTGCTCTTTCCTCTCAATTATTACACAGATTCGACGTAAGAAATCACACAGAGTTTATTACAGAGTTTCCCCAGCGAGTCAGCCGTGCAGGACTAGACTACCTCACCGGGACCTCGCTGGTTCACGTTCTTTAGTGAGTTAAGGTACGGGAATGCACTACCCGACTCTTACACTCTTGGTGCCTTAGGTACAGGACTGCTCTACCTGACTCTAAGCGCTTCCTTACTTAACTAAAATATGTATTGTATTTTTTACCGTGACTAAGAACACTGAGAACGCCGCTGACAACTCTAAAATGTTGTCGTACATCACAGATGTTGGTAATCAACAGGTATCTGTTTTACCTTTGTATTAGGCGCCCTGGTTTAGTTGTCAGCGGTATCCGGGGTGTCCTCCTCTGGACTGAATTCCGTCCGCTGGCTGTCGGTGGTCCTCCTAGAGACCAGCACTCATCATGTCGGGAGTCACCAGAATTGTAGGAGCAAACACAGTGGTGGTGGCTTAAAGCCCACCTCCGCTCAGTGCCGTCCGTTAGATGAGCCTGGTCAGATTGATAAGAGAAGGAGTTCAAAACACCGGAGTAAAAGTTATAACAATAATCTGATTTTAATGGTAAAAAACACCAATACAAGTTATAAAGTACTCTGGACTCCCAGTTCTACTGCCGTGCGATACAGATATCGGGACCAGCCAGTCAGAAACAGGGGGCATTATGCATGAATAAACAACAGTATATATAGACATATTTGGGGCGGAGTTGTGTCGGCTCTTCCGTCCCATTTGACTCCTAAGCGAATCAGAGAGTCCGTGGGGAGGAGTTGGGTTGGTTGCTCAGTCCCCTAGGTGTTCTTACTGGTTGGATTCACTTTGGATCGGGTCCAATACAGCGAATCAGAGTTCTGGGGAAAAGTATGTCAGAGCGTGACAGCTTCGGAAGTAAACAAGGACAGAGTCAATCTTTATCTTGCACCTGACTTCACTCCTTTACTTTCCCAAGGAATATTTCACACAAACTATTCCTTCCCAGACAATCAAACATTGTACACAGATATATTGGTGCTTGAGATTATATTGGCCCCAGAAAGAACCTTGAAAAGAATATGTGTGTGTGCTGGTATCTGGGTCAGTGAGTGTAAGTGAGAAGGTTATATATATAGGATTACTTAAAACAGTCCCAAATAATACATGTTCACTTCAATACAGTTTAAAATAATACATGTTTACTTTAATACAGTTTAGAACAAACAAATTAACTTGAATCTTTAATGGGCTGCTGTGTAGGTGCGGTACAAGAGCTATACAAGACCTCCACAAGACCTGCTCCTTGCTGGCTGGGTTGAGGTGATGGCTGTGGTGGAGCCTTTGTGCTGAGGTGTATCTTGACCTGGTGGCAGCCGCAGATGTAGGCAGCTGTAGTGATGCTGGTCTGCTGGTCCTTGGTGGTGATGGCTCTGGCGAAGGCCCTTGACCCACAGTAGATCTTGACCTGGGGGCCGGCACAGATGGATGTTCTGGCTGCTGGATAAACGCCGCCTGTGGGCCACTAGGCCCAGACAGCTGTGAAACACCTCTGTAAAACAGGTGGAAACAGTGCTGGACTCCAGTGAACACTATTACGGGCACTATAGAGCACGCACACAAGCAATCCCCACACAAGCAAACACACAGTACACCCGCGACTGTTACAATGAAGGCTCGATCATCAGCTCATGGCATATAGGCAAGGGTAAAGTGCTTTTATTTTTACGAGTGGGGAGCGGACCTCACCCCCTCAAGGGGGGTCCGGGGGGATGCTCCCCCGGGAAGATTTTTTTTAAATATTGAAGTTAAAAGCATCAATCTGGTGCACTTTAAGAGCAACATTAAGAGATCTATGGATACATCTCTCAACACCCAGATGAAACACAACTGTAAGCAGATGTTCTTTTTCTTTATGGATATTTTACATATCACTCCCCTTTCAAACTGTATTCTTGTTTTACTGCCATATAGTATTTCATAACTGTTTTTCCTTTATTCTCTTATTTGTTTTATAACAATAATGATCATATGAAAGTGTGCCGCGGAAATACTCTTTTGAATAATTTGTGACCAAACCGTTTGAGACCCACTGAGATAACTTGGACTAAAGTGAACTATATAAACACTCAGAGTCCTTTAGCTCACCTGAGCCTCTCAGTCTGAGAGGAGAGCTCTCCTCCAGCTTGTTGTGGAACAAACAGCTCCGTATGTCCGTTAGTGCAGCTAGCTAACCAGATGCTAACATCACGGTCCCTGCTGCTGGCACCGGTCCCTCGGTCCCTCTCTCTCTCTCCCTCTCTCACACACACTAAATGCGCGATGTCCGCGTGCACGCACACACACACGCGCACATACACACACACGCACACACACACACACACACACACACACACACACACACACACACACACAGTCCATTGGTCATTTCAGACCATGATGGCTGCTGGCCGAGATTTCCTTGACGGACACACGAATCCACCAATCCCACACAGTGTAAAGTCAAGCTGCTTTTAGCGGCCATATTGGCTGCTGTGCCCTGGTTACAGTCTCACAGGAGATACCGCTGGAAAGCTACTCTTACAGCGATTCCGCGAACATCTGAATCATATTTCTACTCCTTATAATCGAAAATATATGATTAATTACGTAAATTATGCGCACCTGGACGCGCCGTCGCGTCCACCGACTCCAGAGGGTTAAAGGGGCCTACACACCAAACTGACACCAAAGAACAACCGTTGTGTCGCCTCACGTCTCCTGCGTCTTGGCCAACAGTCGCACTGGAACACACCACAAAGACTTCAGCCGACAGCCAAGTATCACATACGAACTGTGCATGCGTGAGTGGCAATAACTCTCCTTACCAGCAGGCGGCGGTAGTGTGTATTCGTCATTCAAAAGAGGCAGACTGCGTGATATAAAGATAACAACAAATAGCGTGTGCGTTCCATTTTCACTCTACAATGAGAAGCTCATGGGGCTTTCCTGAACCTGTGTCGAGAGCTGGAGTTAAATAAAATCTCCCAAAAGTTTGGGTCCCTCACTTCCGTTTCGCTTCTCATGCACTGATTCGCTAAGCTGAACAGCCAATCAGAGTGATTTCTTTGGCCGATGGCCTTTAGCCGACAGCCTCCCGATTCACCATGTCTCATCGGCGGCAGAAGGTGTCGCATCGGCCGAAAAGACACGACGGTGCGGGACACACCAATCTGAGTAGGACGACAGGACACTCATCGCCGGCCAGAAAATCGCCTGGCCAGCAGGCCACTTAACAGGCCAGGCCATCGGGAAACCTCCCGGCCCTCCCGATGGCCAGTCCGGGCCTGCTCTGATCGGACCAAAAACAATGTAAGAGAGTGTTGACTGGTAGCTAGAGATGCGCCGGTTCACTTCTTCTTCTTCTTCTTCTTCTTCTTCTTCTTCTTCTTCTTCTTCTTCTTCTTCTTCTTCTTCTTCTTCTTCTTCTTCTTCTTCTTCTTCTTCTTCTTCTTCTGGAGAGAGTTGGTTGTGGTGTCTGGCAGCCAATGAAAAGACACAAACACAACTGGTGTTTACCAACCTGGCTGACCCAGTGGCTGCACAGCTGACCCAATCAGCATGAATCGATCGGTTATACGATTTCACCCATGTTAATGTGTTAAATGTCATGTGACCTTTTACTCTCACAAGAAAGAAAGTTCAGTTGCTTTAATGTATTCGTCAGCTGATCAAAATTAGGGCTAGTTGCAGGACAGTTCCAGTGAGACAGGCCTGAGATAATCTGACCTGCACATGTAGACTTAATATACATGGAGAGTGGACACACTCCAAAATTAGACTCTTTTTTACCATAAAGAAAGCCAGTGTGAGTTTTTCTGGAAAAAGCACAGTTTGTATTGCCTGAATTAGTACCTGTGTTTTAATTATTTAGTAGTTTAGCTGCGTTTTTGCAACATTTCTATATTATTTAATGTCAATGCAGATGTATACCGCAAGGTTGGATGTGTCCAAGTCCTGATTAAAACCTGGTGGTATAGTCCATTGCAGATGAGACAGGAAGTATATAAAGAGCAGCAATGGGTCTGAGTTTTCATTAAAACCATCTTCACAAAGTTCAGTCTTCCAGATTCCAGATGTTCTTTGTTATAAAAACCTGAACAAGTCCTTCCAGTGCAGTACAGACTCTGTGACATTGTTGAGTAATGTCCCTGTTATGATGAGAACATAGACATCTTTATTGCACATGTATGTAGTTTGGCTCTGACCCCCATGTTAAAACCATGTATCCCCAGTAATGTTTCTTTTAATAGTTTGGTTACCTAATGATTCCAGCATTAGTTGATTTGTTAATCCAATTGTAACCTCTTTGCATGAAATGCTATGAACTGTATTGTATTGCTGTAACGCCATTGTTCTAAGTTCCTGAAAAGCTGCCATTTTAGAGACACAAGGTTTCACCCAACAGCCATCCAGTCCGGTTCAGAATTGATTTTAAAATCCTTTTATTTGTATTTAAAGCACTAAATGGGCTGGCTCCGGCCTCTATAGCTGAACTCCTCCAGCGCTACACCCCAGGCAGAGCTTTACGATCTGCTGACCAGCTGCTGCTGGTAGTGCCTAAGACCAGGCTCAAAACCCGAGGGCACCGAGCCTTCGCAGCAGCTGGCCCGAGGCTCTGGAACACTCTTCCCCTCCATGTGAGGTCGGCCCAGACCCTAGGGGCTTTTAAATCCACACTGAAGACACACTACTTCTCTCTGGCCTTCTAGTTAGAGTGGGATTACGACTCCTGACTGTTCCATGTGTTGTTTTTATCTGTTGTGATTTATTGAGACGTAATGTGTTTTTATGTATTTAAATTACATGTACAGCACTTTGGATCGACCAAAATCGTTTTTAAATGTGCTCTACAAATAACATTTGATTTGATTTGAGCCATGTTAGCCAAGTAAATGTAGTCCAAGATCACAAGGCCTGTATACAACCTCTCTAGACCTTAACTTGGATAAGGACACACTCAGGGCCGCCCCTCCCTGCACACAGATCACGCAGAGTGCGTGGAGCCTCATCTTGCGGAGGGGGTCTCATCTTATGCGCGAATGCGGCACAATTATGCGCTCCGCAGTGACCCCGCTGTGAGGCTCCGGCGACCTAACAGTTCACGAGCGTGCTTCACCCCATCAACGCTCGCGACACATAAGGGGGGCCTCATTAAACACCTTTTGCAGCTCTGGGACCTTCAGCTAGCAGTTAGCAATCAGCTTAAATTCTGCAAGTGCAAACCACAGCACAGGAGGGACTGATGCTAGTGGAACGCTCCCCGCCTTCTCAACAGCTTCAGAAAGGCCCAGCGCTCCCCCGGCCTGCTCGCACTGCTGGGTGCTACGATGACCTCGTAAGAACTCAGATGCTCGTTTCCGTTTGCTTGGTAATATTCTTTATTGTAAATAAACCAAGCTATCCAATAATGACTACTAGGAGATACTAAGATTCTACATCGAATCACTAGGTTCTACTAGGTCTTGTAACAAGACAAAACGAACCAACACCGGACAAAGGGAGAGAAGGACTAAATATACACATTAGGTAATGGGGCACAGGTGGACACAATCAGGGGCGGGAACAACAATCAGTCTAGCAGGTGCCACACGGACAGGAAGTGCCGACACCTGGAGAGAGAGAGAGTATAGTAATTACCATCAAAAGACCGATAGACAAAACACTAAAACACAACAGCTAACAGGATACTAGCACTAAACCCTGACACTGGGTGTACACTGTTGGACCTGTTCCTGAAGTAACACTGATGCTTATGCAAAACAGTAGAAATGCAACTGGTCCTTGTAAAACTAAATACAAAAATCAATATATACTGATGTTTCAAAAGATTGGGTTTGAAGTGTGATAAACGCTAAACATGTATCTGCTACTTTGCATCGATTGCATTTGCATTTCATTGTTGTTGACAGTTTTTCTTTGTCATTTTCAGTATTTTGAAAAGAGGGCCCCTAGTCTATGTGAAACCTATACAGTATGAGCACACTGTGAATGATCAAATCTATCACACACGCACGCACGCACGCACGCACGCACGCACGCACGCACGCACACACACACACACACACACACACACACACACACACACACACACACACACACACACACACACTCTTCTCCTTCCACTCTTCTTCATAGAAATATCTCTGTTATGCAGACTGATATCCCCCCCCATTTTATTTTCAAGTTGTCTCTACTGGATAACAGGTTATACATTTTACATTTATCATGTTTGTGTACATGAACGTCAAAATGGTACTTCTAACTACACTACACCCACTGCAACTTGGTTACTTTCAACATATTTTCAGGAGAAAAAGTCACACTTTACAAAAACACATCATTTCCTGAGAGCCTTCCTTCCTGTTAGAATGATACGTCTGATGTAAGCTAAAATATAGAACTTTGTTCTTCTCTATGACCGGAAATGTTTCACAGTGGATACGAATAAGGCACAGGTTGGTTATTTAGTTAATTGTCTGTGCACATTCTTCTTCTTATTATTATCTTTCCTCTGCAGACTCCTCGAGTACCATCATGCTTTGCCAACATCTGGCTGTAAATCTACTTTCATGTCTGCCTCTTTATCATTCAGCGTGCTGGGATCCAACGCATGATCCCTGTCTCTGGGGACAGCAGCTCACACAGACTGGATTCCTTTTATTGATATGCTTGGCATGGCCGACCTCACGGGTGAAATCACTGCGCGTCGGAAGTCAGGGGTCTGTTCCTTTTCCTTTGTCTCTGAAGCCAGAATTACTGCTCACTTTAACACAAAGAGTGGTGCCCTGCAAATGGGCCGACTGCGGTGTGAAATCTGTGAGGTTTCTTCAAGGCCTCGGCATCAAAATGACCATCAGTGCTTTGTTCAGAATACTTGTTTCATTAGGTCATTGCACAAAGCCACTGTCACTGTGATGTGATCCCTTTTATTTCACAACGCTCTTCATGTGTTGGCTCAGTTCCTACTAATTTGATTAACCACATCTTGAGCACAGATAATCACAAATGTAAACAGTGTTTCTCATGGCACGATGACACAAGAGTGGCCATGAGATACGCTATTGAAAAGCATGAGTCAGTATCAGGCTGTAATGCACGCTTCATGTTTTACGACATGGTCAGCTGTCTTTTGTAAACTGCTCAGTTTGTGTGCTGGTAATTTGACATCTGTGAGAGGCAGCATAAGTGGAATATTTAACATGTCCCTATGGATCTGGACCACTGAGTGAATTATATGGGCTCAGAACAGTCTCATAATACACACATGCACACAGAAGGATTCACACTTGTATTTCCGGATCCACACTTATGTTTGTCAATGCACACACAAATGTGTTCCGTTTCATATACATGTAAATAAAATCAAAATACAGAAAAAAGTTTTACATGATCCACACATTTGTTTTCCGTTTAAAACCGCTGAACCTGCAAACACACAAATCTGTGCATTCGTGTGTGCAGTGGCGTTTTTATATGTAAAAAAGTGGTGGTGCACAAAAAACTTAGATGTCTAAGCTTCTGCAGTGACGTGCAGTGAGGTTCATGGCTGGTGAGGCACTGACTCTTCAGGTTTACAAATATTATATTTTGACTTGGGGTAAGGACTCATTCCCTACTTGGAGTGGACAGTCCATCGGTTTCCTGCTGAGAACCATGGCTTCAGATTTGGAGGTGCTGATCCTCATCCCAGCCGCTTCACACTCGGTTGCGAACTGATCCAGTGAGTGCTGAAGGTCGCAGACCGATGAAGCCATTAGAACCACATCATCTGCAAAAAGCAGTGGTGCAATCCTTAGTCCACTGAACTGCAGCCCCCCCCCCGCACGACTACGCCTCGAAATCCGATCCATGTATATTACAAACAGGATTGGTGACAAAGCGCAGCCCTGGCGGAGGCCAACCCTCACCGGAAATGGGTCCGACTTACTGCCGAGGACCCGGACACAGCTCTCGCTTTGGGAGTGCAGAGATTGGATGGCCCTGAGTAGAGACCCCCTCACCCCATACTCCCGCAGCACCTCCCACAGTAACTCCCTGGGAACTCGGTCATACGCCTTCTCCAAGTGTACAAAACACATGTAGACCGGATAAGCGTACTCCCAGTTCCCCTCCAGGATCCTTGCGAGAGTAAAAAGCTGATCCGTCGTTCCACGACCAGGACGGAATCCGCATTGTTCCTCCTCAATCTGAGGTTCGACAAAAGGACGGACATCCCGGGGCAAAGCAGAAGCCGAGAATGGGGACTCGGGCGGACCGCTCGGGGGCAAAGCAGAGATCAAGGAGGGGGTCTCGGGCGGACGGCCAGGGGGCAAGGCAAAGTTCATGGTGGGAATTTCGGGTCCGACGGCCTGGGGGCAAGGCAGAGTTCGAGGAGGGGGTCTCAGGCGAACGGCCCGGGGGCAAGGCAGAGTTCAAAAAGGTACCATGGCTGTGTGGGCCAGCACTGGAGCACGGAACCATGGCTGTGTGGGCCGGTACTGGAGCATGGACCATGGCTCCTGGGGCCGGCACTGGAGCTGGAACCATGGCTGCTGGGACCGGTACCTGAGTACGAGCTGGCTTCCTGACCTTGCATCTTTTAGAGGTCATTTGGAGGCTCCGTGGACCTCCAAACGCCAGGCGGGATCCCAAGAAAGGGTCAGAGAATGGAGACTGGCACTCAGGGCTACGAGAAAAAACTCTGAGGAACTCAGGCAACGGGCTTCTCAACCATGACACGTTGTCCACCTCCATTTGAGCCTTTTTGATTTTAGCCGAGGTTCTACTCCATTCAGCATAACTGAAGAGTGTACTCTAGGGAGACCAAGTCCAAATAAAAATCTGCTGGGTCCATTGTTGGTCGGTTCATTCTGTTTCTCGCTTGAGGCCAGGAAAAGGCTAGTCACTGTGACCTTTGTACCTGTGCTGGACTATGGGGATTTGTTGTATATGAATGCACCTGGCAATTACCTGAGCAAAGTGGATGCTGCGTATCACAGTGTTCTGAGATTTGTCACAAATTGTAAAGCGCTTACGCATCACTGTACACTGTATACCAAGGCAGGTTTACCATCACTCTCTGTACGGAGGCTCAGTCACTGGTACACGTTTATCTGTAAAGCTTTGTTGGGTAAACTCCCGTATTATATCTGCTCTCTGATAACACAGAGAGTTGCAAGCAGCTATTGTCTGAGGTCACATGATGTGGTCTTGTTAGATGTGCCAAGAGCAAGGACTGTCTTAGGTAAGACAGCTTTTATGTGCGCAGCTCCACTTGCTTGGAACAATCTTCAGCAAGAATTGAAACTGGGCAATCTCATTCCTCTGCATGTTTTTAAAGCTAGGGTAAATGAAATGCTTGCCGATACAATGGGCACTTGTAAATGTCTATAACTATGTATCCCATAAATATAATGTATAATGTCCTTTATTGTTTTATGTTTCATGTGGAGGCAGGTCTCCCTTGAAAAAGAGATCTATGATCTCAATGGGACCAATCTGGTTAAATAAAGGTTTGAAATGAAATGAAAAGCTTCGGATAGCGCAAAATGCGTACATGAAGCGCTACGTCATGAAAACAATAAATCATACCCTCGTGGGGGCGCGCTCATGTGATTGGCTTAGAATGAAGGAGACATCTGATTGGCTATAGATGGAAAAAATTACAAGTACGAATCGGGTGACCGTCAGGGGAGTCTCAAAAAACCCACACACGAATGCACGGCGATCTGTGCACAGAAAGCGGTTTGTGTTTAATAATAATAATACAGTTGATTTATATAGCACACTTTAAAGACAACGTCATCTCAAGGTGCTTCACAAGGTGTTTGCAGGTGCAGCAGTTTTAAACGGAAAACAAACATGTGAGGATCAAAAATACATATGTAAAACTTTTTTCTGTATTTTGATTTTATTCACATGTATATGAAACGGAACACATTTGTTCGTGCATTGAAAAACACAAGTGCGGATCATGAAATACAAGTGTGAATCCTTCTGTGTTAGGGATGTGCATCTCCATCACTGAGGCCGATGCGATGCGCATCTCGATACGTTGCCAACGATATGATACATTAACAATACATTTGAAACACCAGGCGATGCAATACGATACGATCACTCCTGTTGCGATACAGTTCGATACGATTTGATTCAACATTATGCGATACGGGGCGATACGATGCGATTCAACTCGATGCAAAATAATGATACTTCAATATGGTACGACAGAGGATTTTTGTTTTATTCCTTATACCATATGCAGCAAATCATAAATTAACAAAAAAGTGCTTTACATATTTGGTTCTCTCTATAGTACTGCACATCCCATCATGCTGTTTTTTTTATACCTTTTTTACCTTAAAAAACTCTCCAGAGTAAAGTACAATTGTATAACACCTCACAGTTAAACAATTTAAGGATGCATTGCCCATGATTAACAATGTGCAAATAACAATACCATAGTGCAATGCCCATACAACTGCCAGCCTGATGTAGGCACTCATTCCAACACGTTCTCACTCCCAACCGTCACATGTTGACGGTCGGTCAGGGCCCCTCCCCGACACTTGAGAGTCAGTTTTCAACGGGCAGGGCGTCCCATAGACCTTCATAGAGCTCCCATAGCGTTGATAATAGACGCCATGAGAACGCTCCCCGACGGTCGGTTGTTATTGTCAATAACAACCAACGATATGTTAATATAATAATTATTTATTTTTTAATAGTCACTCGATTTCGCCGATTTTCTTGTTGCCCCAGCCAGGCAACGCAATCATTTACAAACTCTTCAACTACAACCCTAATTATATTTAAAAACATTTTAGAAGGCCTCACAAAATACTTTAATGTAAATTAAAATGTGAAGGGATGTGTGTAATGTGGTGATTGACATTGGGCTATGGGTTGGGGTATTGTTCCGCACGGACATTTTAGTTAACCAGACTTCCTGTTGATGTGAAATCCGAAAACATTTTTTAAAAATAAAATAATACTTTATTCAGAGTTTGCTTGCTTTTCTCTTTGGAGGTCATCACATAACGGCACTGTAATACACGGTTCGGCTGCATCAATATTACATATCTGCCGTAGTTCGCTATTTATAGAGCCCTGATGCAGGGCTGCCAACACTCACGCATTGAGCGTGAGAGTCACGCAATTAACCCATATCTCACCCACTCACGCCACACTTGCCTTTCCTCACGTCAAGTTTTGGTCCAAAATAAATGTATATAAAAATAAAGTGAAGGAACAGCAAACCGAGCGGTCTACGAAATGAGACGGTCTTCTGGCTTAGTTCAGTAAAGTTGTAACGATATTGGGAGATTCTGATTTCACAGATCAATAGCTCATGGACAAAACGTTATTCAGACACAAATGAGGTCTCCTAAGTACTGTGGTAAGGTTGACAACGAACTACAATCACATTTTGATTAAAACAAAAAAGCCAATACGCGCCGTCCTCCAAGCTGGACACATTATATTGGTCTCTATCCGCAGCCGGAGAAGAAACGAGTGCTCAGAGACAGTCTGCAAAGTGCAACTCCGAAAAAAGAGAATACCGTGGTGACCACCTATTTATACACTGGGTTCATAATTCACACATGGAACTACAGTTGGGTATTGTTTCCAATACACTACAATACACAATACAATAATATTCAATCACTATTATACAGCGTATTACTACCAAACTCACCACACACATCAATAATCAGCAAGGAGTTTGGAAGAATATGCTTTTGAATAATTTTGGGGAATATTTATAATGTAAAATCTTCAATAAATATGGCATCATCTTAAATAACTTTACTATTATACAGTATATTTCTACCAAACTCACTATTTGCATTGTTGTTGTTAGCATCTGGTTAGCTTAACGGATGGCATGTGCCATCCGACCTCTGCAACTCATCCAGAATGCAGCGTCTCGTCTAGTCTTCAACCTTCCAAAATGTTCCCACACCACTCCGCTCCTCCGCTCACTTCACTGGCTTCCGGTAACTGCTAGAGTTGAACTCAAATGTTGGCACCCCGGCCTGATGAGAAGACTTCTAGACAAATATTGCTGCCGAAACTGAATATGTGACGTGGATCATAAATATATCAGCAATTAAACAAAATCTTCAATTTCTCTTCACAATATAAGTCTCCTTGCAGTATCAACACTAATTCGGCTGACTTTTATATTTGATCCAATCGGTAGATTGGTATATTTACACCATAACGGCGCACAGATGATCGAAAGGGACACCTGGTGGTTAAAGCACGTTATTGAAATTTATTATTTGTATTATTAGATATTAATAGGAGACACAGACAGACAAACTAATACGGCTTTATTTAAACATTAAAGAATACTTTAGGTTAAGGTCTTATTTTGAATAACAAAAAAGCTTTGGGGGTATAAATATCAAGCCTGACAAAGTACTAATATATTGCTTTTCTGCAAAGTTAACTGTATGTTTAATGGTGGAGGTATACACAAATAGTGATAGATGTCTTGTAATGCAGTGTTGAAGAACCTGCGACCAAGTTTTTCATCTCCGACCTTGTCAGGTATTGAACAATCAATAAATAAAGAACACAGAATTATTAAATATAAAACACAGAATTTGTGTGATTATACTAAATGATTTACAAATAAACACCACTGCATATTTACAACTGTTACACATGCTGACGTAACGCAAATGTTTCCAACTTGGGATCAATAAAGTATATCTTATCTTAAGCTGATCGATGGTGTAGGAGCAAACACAGTGGTGGTGGCTTAAAGCCAACCTCCGCTCCGTGCCGTCCGTTAGATGAGCCTGGTCAGATTAATAAAAGAAGAGTTCAAAACACCGGCATAAAAGTTATAACAATAATCTGATTTGAATGGTAAAAAACACTTATACAAATTTACAGAGTACTCTGGACTCCCAGTTCTACTGCCGTGCGATACAGATATCGGGACCAGCCAGTCAGAAACAGGGGACATTTTGCATGAATAAACAACAGTATATATAGACATATTTGTGGGCGGAGTTGTGTCGGCTCTTCCGTCCCATTTGACTCCTAAGCGAATCAGAGAGTCCGTGGGGAGGAGTTGTGTCGGCTGCTCACTCCCCTAGGTGTACTTACTGGTTGGATTCACTTTGGGTCGGGCCAAATACAGCGAATCAGAGTTCTGGGGAAAAGTATTTTTCTTCTGAACAGAGCGTGAGAGCTTCGGAAGTAAACAAGGACAGAGTCAATCTTTATCTTGCACCTGACTTCACTCCTTTACTTTCCCAAGGAGTATTTCACACAAACTATTCCTTCCCAGACAATCAAACATTGTACACAGATATATTGGTGCTTGAGATTATATTGGCCCCAGAAAGAACCTTGAAAAGAATATGTGTGTGTAGCAGGGTATCTGGGTAAGTGAGAAGGTTATATATATAGGATTACTTTAAAACAGTCCCAAATAATACATGTTCAGTTCAATACAGTTTAAAATAATACATGTTTACTTTAATACAGTTTAGAACAAACAAATTAACTTTAATCTTTAATGGCTACTGCCATATTTGCAAAATGTGCCTCTGAACCTTGACAAGTGCATGTTTCAGGCTTATCAATTAACAACAGGGGTCACAAACATAAGACCAGCTGTTAAATAAAGCTCTTCTGACCTTAGCTGGCATGTGGGTATATATATTAATGTTGCCCATTGTGGGCACAAGCAATTTTCACCCATGTATTAATTATATGTTTTAAATGTGAGTGTTTCCTATCCCCTAAACCTCCAGGGATGTACACAGTTTAATACTGGCAACTTCTTATTATGGGAAATACGAAAAACGTCTTTTAAAACTACAATTCTCAGTAGAGACGTGCCATAGAGAACATGTTGCGAAAACACAATAGCCAGCATGTGTAGTTCTGGGGACGGGGTGGGGGAGGGGGGGTGGGGGAGGGTCTGCCGTGGTTCCATCCCATTTCAAAGTGCTGTTTGACGCTCGGCGTAACCCTCGGCGCACACTCAAACATCCAATCACAGAGCTTGAGGACTATCACAGGGTTTGTCAAGCGAAGCGGAGAGAATACTTACTTCCGAGTGTAAAATTCTCTAAAGCAAATGAGCTGCTCCGACCCTCTGGTCCTGACGGACTCCAACTTGTGTTTATTAATCAAACAAATAAATAAACACAAGGATAGTTATGTGTTATTGTTGAGTAAATAACAATGTGTGGTTTAGAAAATAATACAAAATTAGGAGGAAAAAACGAGGAAACAATACAGATTTCAGTTTTCTGAGCCCCTACTCTCCCCCTAACTGACGGCAACAAAAGTCCTACATTATTCAATTAAAATAAAGAAGTAAAAACAATAAGTGTGGCTTGATATTGAGTAAGAAAAAGGTTGATAAACGCTGTGAGAATGGATTTGCGGAGAGTAGGGGTGTAACGGCTCACAGAAGTCACGGTTCGGTTCATACCTCGGTTTGGGGGTCACCGTTCGGTACGGGTTCGGTACAACAAGGAAAAACAAACAAAAAAGTCCCAAATGCATCATTTTTTTTGCTGTTAGTTTATTTTTAACAGTAGTGCAAGTTTTGGTATGAAAATAAGGAACTCTAACATTTGGATTCATTAACTGTATTACACAGTTAAAAACAAACCACAAACAGTAACACACACACTCAGTGGCCATATTATGTATAATGGCTGATGTCAAACTAAAAGGTTAAATAAGCTATACAACTAAAAAGAATGTCTTGAAAATATTAAAATAAATAATAAGAAAGTGTTTGAATCACAATCAATAAAAGGCAATACAGAACTGTATAACATCTCCTGATGTCAAAACATAAAATAAATACAATGATAAATATAAAACAAAATAAAATCTGTACCTTTAGGAGCAATGTCTAACATGTGTAATTAACTTGTGAGTGTGTGAGGCCATTATGCCTAAAAAAAGATACTCAAGCTTTACTCTATTTTCAAGTTTGTCTTCAAAAGATGAGTCTGTCTACGTTGTCAGCAGTGAGGGCAGATCTGTTGGCGGTAACTATGTCACCTGTCGTCGAGAAAAGCCCTCTCGCTGGGGACTGAGACTGACTCGGATGTGATTGAGCATGTTTGACGTGTTACCACTAGTATACCGCACCGCTGTCGAACAACGCCGACACACCGTCCGCGTCCGATCCACAACTCGCACCCCATCATTGTTGTAGTCCACAGGGAACCCGAAATGTTCCCACACAAGGGGCATGTGACTTCTCACATGCTGCTCTTTCTGTTGACAAACAGAACACTGTAAATACCAAAACGATATGCAAAGTCCGAAGCACGTACAAATCCCAAGACACATACACAAAAAAACATTCCGGAAGTGCTCCAGGCCTCTAGGGGGCGCGCTACGTGGAAAAGATTGATGTCCGACCAGACATAGAGAGAACGAACAAGAGTGATGGAAATTGAAGCCGGAGGAAACAAAGTTGATCGAAGTGGAAAAAGTCGATATATAAGAAGGTACGTTTTGTTTTGATACACAGAGCGTCATATTTACCCAGCTAGCGTTAGCTTGTTTGGTGAAAGATAAGTGCGGCAAAGTGCAGAATACCGTTTTGATAAGGGATCAATGTGTGTAGTCTTTAATATTAAACATGATCGCTGGTTGATAGCCACAGAAGTCGTATCACAGTTTAACCTGTGCTGATCACTGTTTACCACAGCTCTCCACGCTGCGTTGGAGATGCGTTTAAACAAAAAGCGTTTTTCTGTTTCATTAGTTTTCAGGGTTTGTTTGTTTTTCATTTCATTATTTGCAGGTGTTTCCTGCTTATGTATGCGTTTTGGGCCGTTGTTCCGCGTTTGCACCGCCGGCCACCGTACAACACGATAACTGCTTCCTTCTCTTCACACGTGGGAATGGGGCACAGGACAGACTAGTCCAAACTCATACTAGAACACATTGGGTACAGGTCAGAGCACATTAAAAAGACACCTCGTCGCACTATGTGAGGTATTTTCTTTTGTGGGACATTTTGTCCAAGAAAGACTCACTCTCGGTTTCTGCTACTCTTATACATTGGTCTTTAATAGACCTGTCTAACTTATGTAGAACATTTCATAATGAGTATTCTCTGTGGTTCATATCCGTTCTAGTGTAGATACTGTATATATATAGATTTCCGGTGATCTTAGTCATTCAAACGCTGCGTGGACCTTTTCCCCTCATGTGTCGTCAGATGAATAAAGAGAGTGTTTGAGGAGGAGACATATGTCACAGCCAGCAGCTGTCTGTGGAGCATGCAGAAGATCTGCCATCACAACAATGGTCACATTCTTTATTAGCCTAGATGGAGGCTGCTGTCACCCAGCCAGCATTCCTCAGGGGGAGGAACTGGCTTTGTGCTGAATGTCAAGTATGTCTGGGATTGCTTGGAACTATCACAAAAGATTAGATCAAAGCCGCTGCAAAATGACATTCAATCTCTGCACAGTTACAGCTAAATGCAAATCTCAAAGGAAAAGCTTTCCCTAAGGGCTAAGCAACATGTATAAGAACACATTAAAGTCAGTTGGCATACAGGATGTAACATTATAAATGCACTAACACCACAGAAGCATTTAACTGTAGCCGTGGTAACAGGCGGTAAAGGTAACAGCAGGCGGATACAGTGATGACATGTGTAACTGCAGCCATTGTAGCTTTAGGTTACATTGATCCGATGTATTATCTTTGCATTTCTGTAACTATCAAATTCAATTCAATCAAGTTAGTTAGTAAAGCACATGTAATACCATGTAGTTCTCTAAGTGCTTTTCAATAGAATTACATGAAGTGGAATAGGTGAAATAAAAACGAGTATTAGAGAGAACCTAATGCCGTCGTATACTCCAACGCTCAGTAGGATAGAAATGTTCAAATGCATCAAAGAAGTCAAGAGACAACAGTAGAGACTAAGTGGATCCGACTCCATGCTGTGATGTGCTTTGAAGTCTGACAGATAAAGCTAATTATCGCTATTGCTAAACTGAAACACCATCTTTACTGACCGAATCAGTGGCTTTCCACAGTGGAGCTCCTCACTGGGGACTGAGCATGCTGAGCTGTTAACGACAGAGCTGTGAAAGCTGTTTTGTGCCTTCCTGAACCAGAACGCCCGACTAGCTGCAGACTGAACATGTACTGTTACAATATTGAGGTACTTGTACTTAACTTGAGTTTTTCAATGTTCTGCTACTTTGTACTTCTACTCCACTACAGTTCCTAGGTAAAAGGTGTACTTTGACTCCACTACATTCACAGATGTGGATGAATGATGTGAAATCCAATCAAGTGTTGAATCAGACTTTAGTTCCACCTGGAGTAAATCCACCAGCTACCCTGCAGTCTACAAAGTACTTCAGACTAGCTGCACCTTCACCAGCTACCCTGCAGTCTACAAAGTACTTCAGACTAGCTGCACCTTCACCAGCTACCCTGCAGTCTACAAAGTACTTCAGACTAGCTGCACCTCCACCAGCTACCCTGCAGTCTACAAAGTACTTCAGACTAGCTGCACCTTCACCAGCTACCCTGCAGTCTACAAAGTACTTCAGACTAGCTGCACCTTCACCAGCTACCCTGCAGTCTACAAAGTACTTCAGACTAGCTGCTCCTTCACCAGCTACCCTGCAGTCTACAAAGTACTTCAGACTAGCTGCTCCTTCACCAGCTTTGAGAACACTTTCATGATCAATCATTATAAAACATATCATATATATTATTCTGAAATGGACCAATCAATCAACGACTACTTTTACTGTCGCTACTTTCACTAATCTGAGTACTTCTACTTTTACTCAAGAACAAGATCTGAGTACTTCTACTTTTACTCAAGAACAAGATCTGAGTAATTCTACTTTTATTCAAGTACAAGATCTGAGTACTTCTACTTTTACTCAAGAACAAGGTCTGAGTCCTTCTACTTTTATTCAAGTACCAGATCTGAGTACTTCTACTTTTACTCAAGTACACGATCTGAGTACTTCTCCTTTTACTCAAGAACAAGATCTGAGTACTTCTACTTTTACTCAAGTACAATATCTGAGTCCTTCTACTTTTATTCAAGAACAAGGTCTGAGTCCTCCTCCCACCTCTGGCTGAACATAAGTTGAACAGTGAGGTGCGTTCACACAGTGAGGGTGGGCTCAGCTCTCGATGAACGGAGCTGAAGAAGTGACTCATCAGCAAAGTGATTTCTGATGCTCCTCGACCCAGGACGGGAGGTGCTTTTAGAGAAGCAAGCGCTTGCTCTTTTGTCCTCACATGTTCTACAATATAACATAAACCAACCTCTCCGGACTGTTTGTTTTTCATTGGTTTCTATTGCTTTTGTTCACAGCAGATGAGCTGTGAACAACCTCCCCTGTGGGTTCATTAGCCCGTAGACTTAATTAGTGGTTTCTTAAGCGGCCTGCATGAGACGGATCATTGTAGGACTGAGTTTGGAATGACATAAACACCAGGCCATGCTTTGCTGTTGTGTTGTTTCTGGAAGAAGCACAACAAATCAATCCTGTTTCCGATGAGGCGACATCTCAACACCCCCCCAAAACAGCTGCAAAGTGGTGTTGATGTAGCGCCTGATTGGAGCTGGCGTCTGTGCTGGGTGGGGCTGGGTGGGCTGGGGGGGGCTGGGGGCAGCTGCTGGGATGGATGTGAGGAGGGGAGAGCATTCACTCTCTGAACCCGCGGTACATTGTAAGTGTCCTTACCGAAATGTCCCCCACCCACACACCATCAGGTTTTCCATTTTCACACAGTCCACTTCTCTCCCTCTCCTGCTCAGCATAGACACTTTTTTTTGTTTTCTATATATTTGTTCTTTTGTTTCTCAAAAATGTAAAACAATAGGAGGTGTTGCCAACTAAGAATGCGATCTGGAAGTCATTTGTAGATAGAAAAAAAAGGGGGATTTCTGTCTGTGAACTCCACCTCTCTGTCTGAGCCCGCGTAAAGGGTCGTCCCTGCCTCAGTCCTTAGAGACAGGGGTTATTACAGCAACAACAGAGCAGTGGAATATCACAGTGACCACAACCCAAACAAAAAGCAATGAGAGCACGACTAACAGTCGTTGAACAAGAGACACTTACTTGCAGTGGTAACTACCGTCATGTACACGCTTTTATTGTTTTCTTAGTGATGTTGTTGTTCTTTGAGCTCAAAGGCCTACTTATGAGAAACGTACTGCAGTGTTCTTCGCAGACAGGATGTGGAGGGGATGATCTCCACGCATGTTGGACCGCTGCAGTCAATGTGTTCATATGATGTCATCATTCAGACTTGTGTAAGTGTTTTTATACTCAGTCCAACCGATTGCCATCATGACTCTGAAGGGGCCCTGTCGTGCTGACGTCCAGTTTCATATCAGTATGTAGTGTCTCTACTGGGACATGTCTGCATGCGTTAATGTTTTAAAGCATGTCTGTCAGAAAACGAATGAAAATCCTCGAGAAGACAAACAAAACTAAACATGACACACAGCCGCACAGTGTTGATGGCTCCTGAAGGTGCTGTTTGAAGTCTGGAGGACCCTCAGCGCCTGCCAGTGCTCTGACTGAACCTAACTCTGTGAAGCTATGTCTTTGCCCGGATGGACTGTATTACCAATGTATTGCCTTTCATGTTTCCATCACTTTCATCTTTACCACTACAGAGCATTGATCCAGCTGGAGCAGCTCCATTGTTCCTGTGTGTTGACAGATGTATTTGACTGTCACCACAGTGAACAGCTGGAGCTCCCCTCCTTGCCAACACATTCCTCTTCAATCTATTTAGGAAAGAAGTACAAGATTCCATGTGGTGTTCTATTAAGGGCTCCTTTATCCTGTTATCGCATCGTCTCATCTGAAGGCTTGTATTATCAGATTGAAGTGAAGTGTGTGCAAAAGTTCACTTCATCCAGAGTACTAATGGATGACGTTGAACGATTATTTCACTTTGATAAATAGCATTTGTTTACAACCTCACACGCCAACATGTGTGGGTGTTTTGGGGTAATCTTTGTCTCTGTCTCTGCTACAGAATGTTAATGTGAGGTCCTGGCACAACCTCCTCCTTCATGACTTCCAGAGGAATCCATTGTATCTGGTACAAAGGACTTCTTTGGCGTTGCTCGCCTAAACATGAGGAAAGCCCCTTCTGCAATGAACTTGAGCCATTGTTGAGTGTGTGTCAGCTTCCATGGACAAGCTCAGAGAACAGAACTTCCTAACAGGATGGTTCTTGAGTACGGGACCCCCGGGCTTTATGTTACACATGAGATTCCATAAAGCTTAGTGGATTGACAGAAGGTTGACTCTGAAGGATGGTGCTGCATGTTCGCTGTCTCCGCTCCGCTCGCACATCCTGCTCAGCCAACCTTTCCTCTAAAGTGACTGCTACGGGAAATAGTCCAAAGGGCCTTAGTTAAAGTCACGTTGAAGTTCTCTACATTCTGCTCTGCTCAACACTAGAGCTGTCACAAGCCCCACTCTGTTTACACACACTCCAATGTGAGCACTAATGTGTTTGCAATGCATGTTATTGAGGAGATTATAAATATGAACCTAAAGGATCCTTCTGTAGGATCTGTATGAAACACATATCGCTTTGCAGCGCTTTACACATTTGAAAGCTTGGGATATTTCATCTCCCTGTAAAAGCATATGAAAGAGAGAGCTGCGTTTTGATTGACAGCAGAAATATATGCCATGTCAGTCATGGTGTTCATCCCTTTGGATTGATTCGTGCAAAGGAAGGACACATGAGTTTTTACAAGTCTCAACTTGGTCTTAACCCTGACTCGTCTTGAGTCAACACAGAGAAGATGCAAATCAATGCTCATGTCCTGAACAAGGCACGAGAGCATTTGATCAAAACTGAATTTACATTGGAATCCCTGATTTACAGATGTGCCTCACAGATGTAGGCAGTAGAGACTCTAGCTATAGAACATTAACAAGACGACAGAAAATACTTTCAAATAACTTAAACTGTTCATAATTATTAGCCACATCTGAAATATAAAGAATTTTGTGTTGTAACGTGTAGAAATATACAAAGTAATAGTTTGCTTAATGGAATTCTTCGTGTCGGAAAGTGCTGGACTTCACTGCCGAACGTTGCCTTCTGCATTTGCAACGTTATTTCTGCTGTTTTTGTTATTTATTTAAATAAAGGAATAAATGTGTCGGTTAATCACTTCTTTATAAAATGATGTTACAGTTTACTTTGCAAAGCTATCACTTGATGTATCGATGTTACATTGCTGGTCAAAAGGCGATCATTGGTGATGAACAGACCAACAGTGCACTGCAGAGGAATAGCTTACACACTGAATGCTTCACTCATCTTTCTGTCATGTTCTTTTCACAGTCTGCAGAGGTGATGCAGAATCGACATCTGCAGAATTAAGCACTCAAGCACACTTGAGTTTACAACTACAAAAATAATCGATTTGTTTTTATATCACATCCGACGGGAGGAAATTCAGCAGCTCTCACTCCCGATTTTTAATCCTAATGTAATCATCATCTTCACCACGATCATTTATGTTTATGTCGCCGAATTGACATGAAAGCACTGACACATATGAATATACTGTAGTCAACTTCATTAAAACGTTATTAACGTGCCTAATCTCAGTAATTCACCATTTTTACGCATGACAACACACTTTGTCCGTGTTTGGCTCTCGAAGCGTTCCGTCAGCGTGACGTCACTTCCGGCTTCCCCCAAAACTTCAAAATGAGTCGAAGGAATTTCCCCGCGATGTTCGAAATTATTGATATTTATCGGAACGGTATCGCACCTTGTTTTTTAAACTGACGGTTCGAGATGACTAGTAGCCCAATATGTCATTGCCAGTGATATACCTGAACGCGTTCATATTTTGGGCGAACGTGAACTGAACGTACTGTATTTCCGCAAGATGAACGTAATTGAGAACGCGTTCATTCTCAGCGCTGTATAACGGCGTTCAAAAGTGCGTTCATTCTCAGCACTGAATTATAACGGCGTTCAAAAGTGTGCCAGATTTCATATGCCTTTCAGCCGAAAACCCAGTTAAAACACACCGTAAACAGGCTTCAAAATAATGCGGAAAACCACCCAATCTGGCAACAGCAAGCTGCCTGTGACGCGTACGCGCCTGTCACCCCTGGCTGCCGCACTAAAATATAAATATACTAAATATATCAGACTCCTCACAACAAACAATGTGGAACCGGCGAGCATTGAATGAATGAATGAATTAGTATGGACGAAGCCGAGAACAGCTGCAGCAGCACTCGCTCAGAGTGAGACTCTACGGCAGGGGCGGGGAACCTCCGGCCTCCGGGCCGTATACGGCCCGCGAGACAATTTGGTACGGCCCTCGAGGTAATTTATAAACACACGCAAAAAATAAAAAAATGAAAGAAATCTAGACCGCAAAAAAATTAAACAAGCGAGTGCCTGTTTTTCCTGGCCAAGGTCAGGGTCCTTGAACACAACACAAGCCTAACGTGTCATCACGTGGTATATGTCTCGACTGACAGGGGTGCAGTTCTGATCGAGAGCACCAGAACGCCACTCCAGCACTTCAGAAATTGCAGTACCGATAAGTCCATACACATGCCGCAGTTTCTGCGTGTCTGTGTCTTTAGTAGCCCAGTGGCGATCTGTTCATCTGTCATACTGATCAGACAGTCAATAACTGTGTTGTTATCATTAGCATCTGGTTAGCTCGCTATGCTAACGAATATAAGAAGCTTTTTCTACAACCAGTGTGGTAAAGGCACATCTTTATATGATCATTATAGTTATCAAAAAAATAAGAGAATAAAGTAAACAGGTATAAAATACTATATGACAGTTATTAATAAAGAAGAATACAGTTTGAAAGGGGAGTGATTTGTCAAATATCCAAACATTAAAAGAAAATCTGTTTACAGTTGTGTTTGGGTGTTGAGAGATGTGTCCATAGATCTCCTAATGTTGCTCTCAAAGTGCACCAGATTCAACATTTAAAAAAAAATCTTCCCAGGGGAGCATGCCCTCCGGACCCCCCTAGAGGAGGTTAGGTCCCCCCCCCACTTAAATCATGTTCACATGGATAGGAAACTAAATACATTTGCACACATCTTGTGTCCATATCTTTCTGTGTTGGTGGTCACGCCACACCGTGCACGTGCATGCATACGCGAGTCATGGTGAGATATCTGGATTAAGAGGTTGCTTTTTCTTTGCACAGAATGAAATGAATGGGCTGTGATTTTAGTTTTTTTAAGCAGAGGTCAATAACGTGTACGGCCCTCTGAGGATATTGTAAACATTGAAATGGCCCATTAACATCGTACAGGAGACAAATAATAGCTCGCAGCAACTTATTGAAAAAATAACTATGAACTATAAATTAGTTCATTTTTGAAACCATGAACTTTAGTTCAACATTTTGAATTATGAACTATGAACTGAACTAGTTCATTTTAAAATGTGTGAACTGTGAACTGAACTAGTTCATGTAGAAAGTGAACTTTCCCAACACTGGTCCCAACACATCAGCTGTTAGCTGTTAGCACTCAGAGCTCACAGCTCCTCATATCTGCTCAGAAACTGGACACAAGTTAAACAAGTACAAACCCCAGACTGCCTGTGTCAGGGCTTCTCAAACTCCGGAGCGAACCCTGTGTCCCATTATAAAAAATAAAAATTATACAAAATACAAAATTAAAAACGTTCTGATTCTGATGTAAATGAATATATATTTTCTTGTGTCTGACGCGCTGTGAGAATGAACGTGCATATAAATGTACTTGTGTGCGCGAGCGTGACACGCATTGCAGACCGCAAGTTTAGCTTGACTTTCTTCTTTCTGCTTCTAATGCCATTTTTGCCGAGGTTCAAGGCATTAACTACAGACTACAGTGCCATTCCTCCCACTAGTTCAAGCCACCATACTGTATGTATGTATTGAATGGGTGTGTGTGTACAGGGGTGCTGTTCGCCGACAGGCAAGGCAGGCAAGTGCTTGGACCAGAAGGGATATGAGGAGCTGACGAAGCGTCATTTCTTGACTGGCAGCAAAAACAACCAATCACAGCAGTGCTTCTCTGGCTGGCTCTGTCCAATCACAAACAAGAAGTGTTCTCCCTAAAGGAATACCCTTTCCGTCCAATGTGACATGCTGTGGTGTTTTCTGAAATGCTGTGGTGTTTTCTGAAATGCTGTGGTGTCTTGCACTTCACGGCCACTGTAATTTGGCGCGATGTGTAGCTTTTCTTTATGTTTAGAGTGAGACTAATACACAGAGGTCCTGATGAATTGTTGCAGGGTGTGTATCTGTACATGTGGGCTTATCATGCAATGGAAAGTCCCCTCACGAAGAGAAACAGTCCTCCGTATAGCAGAGGCCTCTCAGGGGGTCCTCAAGGAGAGCCTCTTCCTACATTAACCCAATTACGACTTGTACAAGAGTGACGAGGCTCAATAGTGCAGTTCCTGCCTTCACAGGGGCATGTAGCATAGGGACAAAGGCTCCACATCAAGGACCACTGCAGGACTGAGGGTACATGATGAGAATGTGAGGTGATGAACAAGAGGCCCTGCTGATGTCAACAGGATCAACTTGAGCACTGATTTAGCAACAGGAGAGCCTTTGTGTTCACCATGGCGCGCAGGAACTGAAGAAGCATAGGTCATGTGAGATGTCAGTCTTCATCACCACGGCTAGCGTGGACTTTGTTCCATTACAACAACATGTCGACATTTCGTGACAGAGTTCATGAGTGGACACACCATCAGTGCTGCGCTCATCAAACCTACGGCCTTGTCATGCACCCATTAATGAACGTCATTATGTGGGTGCAAAAGAGAACACAGTGCACTGAGATATCCTAAATGAGCACCACATGTGTAGACTTACTACACCCACTTCTCAGCTCGCAGTATATTTCATTGTCTCCCTTCAGGATTGCATGTTTGGAGCCAAAGTTCAAGATTGAAATTCCCAGCCAAGAAATCAGGCAGCCATGCCCTTATTACCAAGACCCAGCGCTGCTTTCTTACTGTATTTTGGGACTACGATCAAGTGGAGCATGGCGGCCTTTACCCCAGAACTGAACACAGCTCATGAGAGTTTTGTAAATCCGGAATCAGAAGATTTGACTCATCATACCTTCAACACAAAGTGAGTCCTGCTATCCTATCATATGTACTGGGTCATTGCAGATTGACTTATACCAGCGTTTCTCAAAGTGTGGGGCGCGCCCCACTGGTGGGGCGCATGAGATGTGATAGGTGGGACGCAATAGACGTGATGAACGGGAGATCATTATTTTATTTTTTTTATTAATTATTTGGACCTCAGGCCGGAATCTAACCTGGGTCCTCGCGGGCACTGTTACGGCCCGTCCACACGGCGGCGTGCATGAAGCTTCAACGCTTCTGCCCATTCACTTTGAATGGGGTGACGTCACACTTTGCCGAACTGCATTGTGGTTCCGTCGCTTTGCTCGCATTGCTGGTTTCAAAAGTTGAGCAATGTTCAACTTGTGAAGCTTCGATGGAAGCGTATGCCAGTACAAGCTCTAGCCCAGGGGTGCCCAACCAGTCGATCGCGATCGACCGGTCGATCGCGGGGAGATTCCCAGTCGATCGTGAGATGTGTCTAAGAATAGAACAACAATATTCTAATATCAATACTAACAATATTTTATCGTGAATGTCCTATAACATAATCTTCCCGTGCCAGAATAATGCACTTGAAAGCACCAAAGCTTTGTGATTGGCCGGCGTGACCCCATGTGTGGGGGCGTGGCTGGTGGGCAGTGGGCATTATTTCGCTGACATTGTCCGTGTCAACAGGAGTGACAGTTCACACACATACACAAGACCGCAATTATGGCAGAAGCAAAAGAGCCCAACATATATAATTTTCACTCCGAGTGGGAGGATGATTATTTTTGTATCTATTCTAATTCAAAGTCCATCTGTCTCATCTGCAATGCGAGCGTGGCTTTATCGAAGAAGGGTCATTTAGGAGCGACATTTCAAAACAGTGCTCAAACGCTACGAGACGGAATTCCCTCCTGATTCTGCCCTCTGCTCCCAAAAGGGGAGGGGCCTGAAAGGACAGCTAAAGGGGAGGGGCCTGAGAGGACAGCTAAATGCACAGCAGTCCATTTTCACCAGGCCAACAACAAGAGCAAGGCTGCTCCCAGAGCATCTTATCGTGTCAGTCACGTTCTTGCCTAACACATGAAGTCTTTCAAAGACGGCGAAGTTGTGAAAGAATCATTCCTGGAGGCTGCGACGCACTTTTGGGGGACAGTAAAAATAACAGAAGCATTTCAACAGGTTTTTCATATAATACAAACTCAAGTTAGATACCGTTATTAATCAGCTGTAAGTTTTGAGTTTGTTTGAACTTATTCATTATAATTATTGTACAAAATGGTATAAGAATGCAAACTTAAATTGATCTATCATCAATTCAGGTTAAGAAACTAGTGTTGCTTGCATCCTATTTTAAAGGCATTTCTTTTTATAATCTACTAAAATGCAACAAAAAAAGGGTTTGATTTTTTATTAATTTTGTCTTTTTTATTGCACTATTGCAGCAGATTCCTGAGTAGCTTCAGATCTGAGTCGTCTTATTAGTAAGCCTAATTTATACTTTTGTAGCAACACTATTTTTATATAATGACAAAGAAAGAGTTCAGAGTATTTTCCTTTTTCCCTGTGTCATATGAGGCAGCACTGTTCAATGCTTCTTGAAAACATTACCCACTGTAGTGACGTGTGGATAAACTCCAACTCTGTATCAACACACTGTTGTGTAACTTCAGTTAAATACTCGTATGTGTGTAGATTAGAAAGAGGTAAGATAAAGGATCTGCAGTATTTTATGAAGTATTACTCGTACAAAGGTCAGTTTTATACAAGTAGAAGTGTGTATTTACCTGGCAGTAGGCTGTCAGTAATGGCTACGCCTCTCTATTTGGACTGGTAGATCTCGGCAGACTGGCAACTTTAAAAGTAGCTCTCGGTTCAAAAAAGGTTGGGCACCCCTGGTCTAGCCAATCAAACCGCATGCCTGTTTGTCCGGGGTGGGAGATTCATCTGATTGGTTGTTGGTCGAGTTTCAGACACGCCCACCGGCAAGCTTCAACGCACGCCGCCGTGTGGACGCTGCATTACGGCCCGTCCACACGGGCCTATGTTTATTTTATTTTTTTAACGCAAGCCGTCATCGCAATGGAGGGGCACACAGCCTCTGTGAGCGAGCAAGACAGATGCCCCTTTCACACCAGCGCCTTTTCAGCTCCGGCTCGGAGCTAGAGCCTGAAAAGCGCCGGGTTTTCCTGTTCACACCGCAGCGGCGCCGGCTCTTAGCTCCGGAATCCGCTTCATTTCCAGCTCCAAAAAATTGTCGGTCCAGAGGCAAGAGCTTCGGAGCTAAGAGGCGACGTGGCTTACGTCTCTCTTACGTCGAGGCGTGCAGGAAACTAAACCCACCTCCCCTGAACATGGGTCGACTGTCATGCCTGCCTACAAGCAGTAGTGCCTAATGTAGGAACATTCTAAAGCCCCGAAGGCAGGAGAGACTGAAAAGAGTCAAGGGAAGCTTATAAAAGTTAACAGCATTTAATTACACAAAAGATGCGGTGGTGTACATTACAACATGAAAGATGCGGTGGTGTACATTACAACATGTAATGTGCAGTGGAGGCGGCTCTCCCCATGCGTCCGGTCAGCCGGAGTCAGCCGGAGGAAGAGGTCAATCTTTTGCGTGCTCTTCCTGTTGTCATCTGAGGTCTTCTCCTATTGGCCGACGTCGTCGGGGGGCGGGTCCAATGCAATTCCTGCCTTGTTGTATTGTGAAATTACATCATTCTGGTGTCTGTGGTTATTTAAACATTCCCTAATAAACGTTATTCAGCGGCAATAGATGAGTGCTAACCCCAGTGTGCTCTGTGTACAACACCACATGTCATTTCACCTTCGATTCATGGTTTGAACATGCAGCATTTCGCCACATGCTAATGCTAACCGGAAATGAAGCATTTTCAGAATAAAAGTATTAAGTGAATAGTTAGTGAACTTCAGGTTTTTCAGAATAAAACTGATTTAAATTAAATAGTGTATTTAATTCAAATTACACCATATCAACATTGATTTTAATTTCTAACACTATAAACACACTTTATAAAGTCAGGCAGCACTAACCAGGCTTCGTGTGGTTCTGTTTATTTGTACCTTACTTTGACCATCCGTTCACCGTTATCGATCACTGTGGAGAGAGGCAGACGTGTTGTTTTGTATTATTGCAGCTATCGGATGCAAGTAGTCAGTTTACCTTCGGTTGCTATGCCAACATCACCCGTTTTATACCAGAGAAACGTTCATAACAGCGTTGTGATACCAAACAGTGTCAATTCAGACTGACACACATTCACTTAGGCTAAGGGGAACTGGGGATATGCATCAGCTGCTTGTGTGAGTCGGACAGTGAATACTTTAGAGCGGCCGCTGCAGTGTGAGCTAACCGGGAGCTAACGGGAGAATACACTCCCGTGGAAGAGCAGCCAGCACTGCAGCGGTCGGTACATGCTGCAGAAACACATGAATAAACAATGAACCACGGCACTCTGGAGCAAAGCATGAGGTTGGAGAAGTCGTTATTCAATTTATTCTGGCTTCGTGTGATTAAAAGCAACACGATCAGCAAATCAGCGATGTCAACGGTGACGTCATGACGCAGCAGGGGCAGCTCTGGGGCGCCAGTGGATGGTGTGAACAGAGCGGGAGCTGAAAAGGGAAACCGGAGCTGAACCAGAAAAGCTCCCGCTCGGAGCTAGAAAGGGAAAAGCGCTGGTGTGAAAGCCGCAAGAGAGAGAGAGAGAGAGAGAGAGAGAGAGAGAGAGAGAGAGAGAGAGAGAGAGAGAGAGAGAGAGAGAGAGAGAGAGAGAGAGATAGCGCACCTTTATCTATTTAATATAGCCTTGTTGTAAAAACTAAAGTAAGAAATCATTCCAGTGTGTACTATCGGACAGTAAAAAAACAAAAAACAGTTAGTAAAATATGTATAAATAAAAATATGCATAAAGAAAGAAAGAATGCTAACTAGGTAACATAAGATCAGAATACACAAGTTTAAATGATTTGTTATTGGTTGTGATCATATTCTAAAGATGTTTGGATCATTAAAAAGTATACAGCTCCCTTTCATCGAGTGTTGAGAGCTGTATCCAGACATTCACTTTGTGCTCAAAGTGCACCAGATTGATGCTTTTCACTTCAACATTTAAAACAAATCATACATGTTCTTTTCACAGCACAAAGGTTAAAGGTCAGCATATCATAATGTTAAAATGTGCTAAATATATACACTGCAAAAAAACAAGTAAAAGAGGAGTAAAAGTAGCTCACGACTTGTTTGATGTTTTGAAAGTAGCTCTCATCCTAAAAAAGGTTGGAGACCCCTGTTATAGAACGATACATTTGACCATTTTACGCTTGGCCTACCATCTGATTGGAGCGGCGAGGAACAGGTGGGGCTTGAAAAGTATGGGATTAGTTTAGTTTCATAAAGATAAAGCAACACTTTCTCAGAATCAAGCAAAACTAAGAGTTTAAGAGAAAGAAAAACTGAGTCAAGCAAAAATAAATGTAATACAAAAAATAAAACTATAAGTTGCAAACAAATCATTTGTGCAATCATGTAAACTATAAGTCTTTTTTCTTTGTTTTAACATGGGTTTTTGTTTGCAGTTCTCTTTTCTTCTTTCTCAATGATCAGACTTTTGCTCTCGCTGCAGCTTTCTCTTTTGCGCTCCCTCATTTTTTGTTTTCGATTTTGACACAAACGTCCCAGGTGGGTGAGACTTTCAGGGGTGCGTCCCCATTGGCTACTCAGTTTTTGAGTGACAGCCCAGTCCTCCAGCGATTGTACAATGCAGCTGCGGTGCGGTAGCTGAGCGTGGATAGAAGATCCCCAGAACAGAAGAACTAGCATTTCAATTATTATAATACTACAAGTGAAAATATTTGTAAGTATTGATCATTTGTGTTGTTTGTGCTGTACTATACGGTCTGTTTCTTTATTGTGGTAAGTGAGAAGTAAAGCTGCGCTATGAAAGTTAGCTTTTGCTACCTTTAGATCCATAACAATGCAAGCTAAGTAGCCTAACAGTTAGCTACATAGCTAGCAGTGAGTGAGCGTTCAGACACCGGCGCACCAACCCAGTCTCACGTCATTTCGTGTTCACTAGGGATGCACGATATTGGTTTTTTGAAACCGATACCGATACCGATAACTTCCTGCTTCTCAAGACCGATACCGATACCGATAACCGATAATAAAAATAAAAAATGCGCCACTAATTATTTTAATGCGATTAGCACATGTGTATTTTTTGTCCTCGGCCGCCCTGTAGCTTCAGAGCGCATCGAGTTTAAAATACCATCTACAAGCTGATGCTGACAGCCCCGCTCCTGCTGCCCGCTTGTGGCAGACCACACTTCCACGCTCACCGGCAGGCACCGACTGGCCATCTGGAGGACCGGGAGGGTGTGTGTACGTGTGGTCCGAGGGAGCAAGAGAGAGACCTTACGTGCATTGTTGTTGTTAGCATCTGGTGCTAGCTAGCTGCGCTAACGGATATAAGGAGCTGTTTAAATGAAAACAGAGGAGCGCTCTATCCACACAACTGCGCCGAGCACTTGACTTGATGCAGGAAGCAGACAGCGGGACATTGTACAAAAAGTCAGCACACTCAGCAACATGATTGCAGCGTCCAGGCAGCTCCGGTTCGAGCATATGCCTTGAGTTGCACATAGCTCCAACGCGCGTGCGTAGACACACGCGCAGACACACGCGCAGACACACACACACACACACACACACACACACACACACACACACACACTGTATTGTATTATTGTCTTCGTACGCTTTTAACACACCATCGTAGCGATGGCGATGTTTCAGGTGACTGATCAGGTTCGAAGTATTAGGGAGCGCTGGATTTGTGAAGAACTCCCCTCTTCCAAAACCACTAACACCACAGTACTGGCAAAACGGGAGGAGCCGAGTGAAAAACAAGCGCCCCTCATCCCAATCCACCCACACCGCAGTATTTTTTTATTTTTTTTACCCAAAAAATATATTGTATATTATCGAGGCTATTAATACTGGTATCGGTTTATCGGGATGACGTCATAATTCCTAATATCGGGCCGATAATTATCGTGCATCCCTAGTGTTCACCAACACGTTTTTAATCTATTGATTCGTGTTCACCATCACGATTTGCCCCTTTTTTTCGTGTTATACAGCACGATTTTAAAAGCAATGTATTTCTACTGGTAACGTAGCCTGCAGGCTGCAGCACGTCTTTTTCTCCGGTCGGGTCGTGGAAGACCGGAAGCTGTGTGTTTCATAAAAACATGTTCTTACTCAATATCAAGCTACAGTTATTGCTTTTATTTTAAATCGTATAATTTCGGACTTTTGTTGCCGTCTGTGAGGAAAATAAATGGGGCTCAGAGCCTCAGGATACTGAAATCTGTATTTTTAAATATTTCTTTCCTTCTAATTTGTTATTCTTTTCAAAATAACACACTGTTATTTACTCACCAATAACACACAATTATCCTTGCTTTTATTTATTTGAACACGGTGAACACGAATCAATAGATTAAAAATCGTGTTGGTGAACACGAAATGCCGTGAGACTGGGTTGGGCGCACGCACTCAAATGGACTCGTGTGCCTGACTCCATGATTCTGTTTAGATATGCAAGTATAAGCCATGATAGCTTATTTTATCAACACACTAATTTGATATGAAAATCAAGGCTGAGTTAACTACTTCTCTTTGTAGGAACACCTACCGTCCATGATGACCCTGAGTTTTATTTGTTAACTTCATATTTTTCATTTCCTAAAACATTTATGTTCCTCTCATGTTAACAGTGTGGATCATTGAGACAACGTGGCGTCCAGAGTCTTATCCCGTTTCCCACTTCCTCTGAGGGGACAGCACGGAGGAGGGGCATGAAGAAAGACCTGCACCAGCTTCATCCACGCTGGTGTTACTGTTATCACTGGCTCAGTGTCATTTCATTTGACCAAATGTCTTTACATTTAATAGATGTTATTATTATCCACCTTTTTGTTTTATGTCATTTTATCTAAAACATTCTTTGAGACTTCATCTTCTGGTTCAAATTTCAATAAATGTAATTTGTATAATCACTATTTTGTCTTTATTCTACATGGAAATGTTAGAGATTCCATTCAAATCTGTTGATTATTCAGATCTTCCTCAGGAATAGTATGCTGAGTTTTTAATGCTAAATGTGTATCATTTTCTCACAGGATGTAGAACGAGACAACAGTTTGTATCCATTGTGTGTGAATGCCTCAGCTCTTCAGACCGACATAGTGAGATGTGAGCATGTTCCCCATAGAGAACCGCAGTGACGCGTCCTGAAACCCTGAGGTAAGTTAGCATTTTTACCACGTCCGGTTCCTTCGATACAAAGCAATGCAGTTTCCCCATAGGGTTTAGGAAAATAGCTCCAAATAAGGTCTGTGTTTGAGACACATTGAAGAGACGGATCACGTTTTGTTCTACGACATGAAATCCATCAGCTGTGACCCTGCTGGTGATCTGGGAAGAGTTTACGTGTCTGAAAAACGATGGTTGTTACCAAGTGGCTGAATAGGACTTCAGAAGTTGTCCAGGCCGTTTTACGTCATTACGCCGAACACATACACACTCCCGCTAAGTTTGCCCTGTTCTGCTTGAAAGCAAGTCCCTGCCTCCTGCAAAGTGTGCAAACAAACGCTTCAACTCGTACCATTTAGAGTCTGTATGTTTGAATATGGATCTGAAGTCGGCGTGACGTTGAAGCAGCGACCCTGCTGCAGTTCCTTTATAGCATAACGTTAGCATTTTGCTTCTGGCGACTAGATTTGTGCTTTGAAAATGATAAAAGTAGGGTTGACATGTGGATATTATCCTCTGAACAAAACGTGATCCGTCTCTTAAATGTGTCTCAACCACAGACCTTATTTCCAGCTATTTTCCAAAATCCTATGGAGAGATTGCATTGCCTTTTTGACGAAGGAACCGGAAGGAGTTTACATCCGGGTTTTAGGACGCGTCACTGCGGTTCTCTATTGTGTTGGTATGCAGCCTACTGTAGGTCTGCTCTGTTTCATAAAGCAAATCTTCCACTTTTAATTTGTAGAATTTGTTAAATTAAAGCAGTCTTTAATTGTTTGTCCTAAACATAGCAATATATGCTTTTGGAATGTAACATGTCTTTGAAAAATAACAGTATACAGTTTATATTGTGTATCACCTTTAGCTTGAAAATACATAGACGTGTTTATTTAATCTATAAAATAAATAAATAGACGGACACTTTATCAATCCCAAGTTGGGACATTATTTTACAGCAGCAGTGTGTTCAGGTATTACAAGATTTAAAGTTGGAACAAAGTATAAACTACACAACACAAGTCTAAGGCACAGCAATCCATAAGAGAAGTCCGATATGTTCATGAAGACTCCTCAGGAGACACCGACACTAACGCGGCCGAGTGGACTCCGGAGTCTGTAGTGGGCTGTCACTCAAACTGAATAGCCAATGGGGACGCACCCCTGATAGTCCCGCCCCCTGGGACGTTTGTGTCAGAATCGAAAACAAAAAATGAGGGGGCCGCAAACGAGAAGAGCTGCAGCGAGAGGAAAAGTCTGATCATTGAGAACGAAGCAAAGAGAACTGCAAACACAAAGATATGTTAAAACAAAGAAAAAAGACTTATGGTTTACATAATTAGACAAATTATTTGTTTGCAACTTATAATTTTATATTTTTAATTAAATTGATTTTGCTTGACTCGGTTTTTTTTCTCTTAAACTCTTAGTCTTGCTTTATTCTGAGAAAGTGTTGCTTTATCTTTATGAAACAAAAGGCCCACCTGTTCAAAGTGGGGAATGACAGAAACAGTTTGAGAACCACTGACTGAAAGACACAGACACAAAACTGGTTTCAAATATTGTTACATTTCAGGACATTATTATTGATGTACAGTATAAAGACTTTGCAAATATACAAGTTATTTGTTTGAAATAAGCATGCCTTCTTATGGATAAACTTAACAAAACACTCCTGATAATTCAAGAACAAGCTAAATAAAGCCACGCTATGTGTACTGTCAGAGTAAACTCAAGTCAAAAAAAACATGTAAGGTTTGTGGTGACTATTATTGAAGATAGGGCGGCTAATGGTACTGTGCATTGAGATCAAATTGTAACACAATCAATACTAACAACAAATGTAATGGTTATGCAGAACTATGAACAATGATGAAAGCCGCTGAAAGACCATATCAATTCAACAAGATGAATGGAAATTAGAAAAAAAGCAGTCTTAAGCTTAGAAACAAGTGTCAAAACAACCCTAAAAACAACTTCAATGTGAAAGACACAGGCAGCATCATGAGGCCGGAATAATAATCAGAAGTGGTTCATGATCAAAGTGCTTCTTGATAGGATGGAGTAGATGGCAAATGGAACAATAGTTTTACAAACAATTCTCAGAAGAAAAACTTATAAATTATAAAGGCAGAAATAATGTCATTGGTTGAGTTAAATGTTGGGAATTGAGAAAAATAACACTTTATGTGTAGAAATATTTGAAGCCCATTTGAAAGGTCGAAGACAACGGGGTATCTGATGTCACGTAGGGCACCGAAAGCACACTTTCATTACATGATCCACATTAGCTGTTTCATTACTGCTGCACCATCACCGCACTATTCCTCATTGGCTTCCAGATGACTAGGAACGTCCAATCGTATTCATGCACAGGTCTTCATGGAATCAGCATTGCCCGAGGCTTGGTGGCATAGTGACAACTCGCAGAACTGTGTAGCTTGCAAGGTACAGTATTAGCTGTCTATATTATTCATGGTTCCTCTGACTACCATGGTTACAATTATGGTCACGAGAATAGCCACTTTTAGACCGATAAATAAAAAGGGGTGAAACACAGATTCTTAGGAATATAACTTTCTCCACATTTGAGGTCAGCACTGCCAAGATGGTTGCAACTGAATACCAGCCCTGCTGTAGATGCTAAGGTTTCCTACCATTGACTTAACTAAGATATAAAGTCCATTTATGTTTTTATGTCAGGGGAGATTAATTATCCCTGGAAGGTCTTGGATGATTCCTGAAAGATCAGTGCATTTTATGCCCAATTTGGTCGCTATGCTCATTCCTACTCTCTATAGGGTATGTGTTGTAACTCTGCTGTAAGATATTGAAAACAAAATACTGTAACTGTGTATAGCTATCTGTTAGTAAGTGTGCTAGTAAGCCAGCCTGCTGACATTTCATAAATGAACATACACAAAAAGATCTATGATAGTCAAAGATCTTCCCTATGAGCTTTAACTCAACCTGTGAGATTATTTTCACTGATCATTGTCCATTCTATTGACATAATGAATGTCCACATCCCAATACACATTTAAGGCATGTTTGTTTGGTACACTTTGAGGTCAGGTGTTTGAATAGCGTGCATTGGTACTGGAAGGCTGCTTTAGGTTCATCCTTAGTCCTGAGTCCAATGGGGCCGCTTCAAGGCTGTTAAATACTGAGCATCTTTCTTAGTAGGTGCAATACTGGCAGTCTGCAGTGATCTGTAGCACGGAGTAGCTCACGGGTCAACAAAGTTGACCCGATATGTCAGCTGATGGCCATTGTCCCAAGCATACAACACCTTCTCCTTGGGGTTGTAGTCAATCTGGGTGGTGTAGGAGTACTCATTGGTGAAGTGCAGGCGTGGGATGGCCTCAGTGTTTGTGTGGGTGTCATAAGCATAGTTCACCTCTCCTTCCTTTTGGTTGTACACGTTGACGGCGTACAAGACACCACAGATAATGAAGCAGTTTCCGTAGGAGTTCCGCTTGAGACCTGTCCTCCAGGTTGTTTCCTTTTTCAGTGACAGGTCTCCTGGATCCAGTTTACTGATGACTATCACCTCTTGTTGGTTGTAGTCATAGTCAACCGAGGGGTAGATCACCCACAGGCCGCTCTCGTCCACTGCAAAGTCAATGTCCGAATGACCCCTCCACTTCCAGGGGGTGGTGTCCTCGTAAACCACGTCGTGCAGCAGGGTCCAGGCCGCCACATATCGCATCCTCAGGTCATACTTGATGATGTTCTTGGTGAAGGCTCTGTTGTAGTAGAAGGCTCCATTGTAAACCACATGGCCTGTGCCTATCCAGTTGTAAGGCAGTTTGAAGAGGTTACTCCATCGGCCTACAACACACAAGAATATTAAATTAGCTTTACTCGTTTATCAAGCATGGGTCAAAACTAATTCACTCATACCACCTTTGTTATCACCCTGAAACCAAATTGTCAAGACAACTACCATAACCTAGCTAGTTAACTAGTTAGGAGTGTAAATCAAAGATATATTAGCATTTATTCACATGTTGTTAAATTACACAATCTTTGCTGAAATCATAAAGTCTGCCATCATTTGATTAGATTTGATTAAATTCAGGGTCCATCAATATGACATATAATCCTATGACCATTTAACACAATTAGTAATATATAACAATTAACCAAAAGTAACAAGTAGGGCAATAACAGTTGAGCCTTCCATTTCAGACATCGCGAATATTCAATTTGCAATACATTGAATGAGCGTGGTCTCAGCCATGCAAACAGCCCTATTAACGCAACTATGAAAGGACATGCTAAACTGATGCTCAAATGCTCAGGTCGCAAGACTTGCAAATGACTTAACATGTTCTTATACCTCGAGATTGACTTGGACTTGCCACCAAAAACTGCTATTTTAATAAATGTAGCTTAAAATAAAAAGAAATTCCATAAAATTATAAAATGATTCAAGTGTTTGGTCAACCGCCAGCCATCCATAAGGATAATACTGAATATAGCAAACTGGTCATTGATGCAAATGGTTACACAGCTTATTTCAGAACTCAATTCTCTGCACTGGACACTTCTCTGGAGGACCATGTTAAAAAAAAACATTTTAATATGTTAAGCATATGCTCTGTGTGTTTTAAGGCGTTCTATTGCTATATAAAAGCACTTTCTAACTCTGTTTGAAAGGTTTTCATAAATAAAGTTTAATATTGTTATAAGTTGGATACATTTCGCGAAGCATATAATATGCCTTTCAAAGCACCAATGGCAACGTTTGTACAATGCCAGACTGTGTCCACATCGGCTTCATGTGGCAGTGACACAGTTTGCTCAGGGGTTCACTCCAAAACAAACACCTTGTGTACTGTAGAAGTCATGTTCTAATCACATCCTATCTGCTATCCTAACCTTACAACCTCAGGAAGTGTGATTTAGATAATGATAATAAATGGAAAGCCCAGTGAAGGACAAAAACAACGTGCTGCAGAACACCCCCCATCCCCGTCCATGAGGCCAACCCACTCTTAATCCCTCTCCGCTGTGCCCAGTTCTAAGGAAATGCTGGAGCACATGTCAGGGAACAGCAGGCCTCACCAAATAGCTAGTCATCCGCACACAGCTGTGAGCCCCCGCCCCACAGGATGCCTCGCATGTAGGTGAATTTAGAAATCCCTTGTCCAAACACATCTAGATCAACAAGGCAGGTCCTACGAGGGAAGAGCTTCTTAACTCTCTAAAGCCCCCGTCACACTGTCCCGAAATGGACACCAGATGGACACACGATAGAGGAAATGTTCAAATTCGGCTCTGATCGTAACAACATCGGGCCGTTCGTGAGGGCATCTTAAGCCTTCGTAAGACCGCCGGTGGAGTTTCTCAGGCTCCGGCAACAACTTCATGAGCGGTGGCAAAATTGGCGAAAGACCTGCGATAGTTCATTTTCTTGTTGAATTCGTGTGTCCATGTTGCCCTTCGTAAGGCCAGCTTTTCAAATCGTGTCATCTTCGTCTTTACTTCGTGTGATCATCGGTGCCATCGGGCATTTTTTCGCTTCACGAAGACAATACGAAGGAAACAAGAAGCTGCCCGATTGTCTTAGGAAGGCAACACGACTACGTGAAGCCCTCGCAATGCCGTCGTGTAGCCATCGTATTATAGTGCGATGACATCGAGATTGCATTTATTGCACAACAAAATCATGTAAACAGATGATGTAAACAACCCAATTTGTGTTCTGTGAAACTGAAAAGGATATTACATTGTGTTTGTTACTTTCGTTGCAGTTGTGTGTCTTAAATGTAATTTAGGTTAACTTCCTGTTTTATTTAGATGCTTTTATTTTGAAGGCGAGTTTACGCTGTTGACAGAAAGTTGTTGTTGCTATGGAAACAACATGACGGAGATAAGTTACGGAAAAGTAAAGAATAAAGTGTATGTTTAAATGTTAGCACCCCCGAAGAGGCACAAGCTCTTACGTTGAGTCTGGATACATTCTAAATCACCAGTATAGTCTACGACCATATGTTCCTGTGTGGTTCCTGTGTGGTTCCTGTGTGGTTCCTGTGTGGTTCCTGTGTGGTTCCTGTGTGGTTCCTGTGTGGTTCCTGTGTGGTTCCTGTGTGGTTCCTGTGTGGTTCGGGTGCCATCGTGTGGCCTTCTGTAGGCATCGTACTTGCTCCGGCTGTTGCTTGGCTGTTGACCAACTTCGGGGCCATCTTCGTGCGAAATTCACAATTCCATATTCGTGTGTCCATCTGGTGTCAATTCCGGGACAGTGTGACAGGGGCTTTAGAGAATGGAATCCAATTGCTCAGTGGATTTGGAAGATGTTGATTTTCCCACCCACGGAAGCCAAACTCTTAGACTTACATTCCAACGATCATCAGTCTCACAGAGCTCATAGGATATTCACCATGAATCAATGTATTTTTTTTTAAACAACAACTATAGGCTACATTAAAACAGGACAACACCAGAGGTACCCTGTATGTTGTTTTCAGATGGATGGAAAAACAGAATGCGTCTCTCTAAAAGGCTTACTGTCTGTCATTGTAATGAACCCAGGCTTACACTGTTAAGGACATGGGTATGCTTGATTGGAAAGCAAATGTTCCATTGCTTAGTCATGGCCTAAGGGTGTTGCTCTACGTGGATTAGATGGGGTTACACAGGAGTGTTTGAGTTGGTACAGTATTTTGAGTACTCATTGATCTACAAATAGAAAGGAACTCTACTCTTGCAGCGAGTTAGGGAGCAGAAAAGAGAGCAGATGACAGAGCAGATAAAAGCACGCTGCAGCTTTAAATCCCAGTGTCCTGTTTTATTGAAAAGTCTTTCCCTTCATGTCTGTTTTTAGTTCCTGTTTTTGTGTGTTTTCCCAACTATCTTGTGTGTCTGTCCTGTCCTTATCATGTCCACCTGTTCTCCATTAGCCCTGAGACAACTGGACCCGCTGTACACTCAATCCCCTCTCTAGTTCTGCTTGTATTCGTTTCCTGGTTTTTGTTCAGTCTGTCAGAACCTTGTTTGCGTACATTGGGAAGATCCTCTTCTGCCCTGCCCCCCCTTGCACCCCCTTGCCTTGCCGATAGGTTCCTGTCCCCTGTGTTTGGGTCCACCCTGCTCCACTACCTGTGACAGCTACATCAAAAACAGATGGTTTTTTTCATAGTTTGACTTTTGAAAGCAGAAAACCAAGGTCAATATTAAAATAATTAAAACTTTGGTTTAACAGTAGATCGTTTGTTGGCAGTTTAAGGTTGGCCAATGAGAAAATGTAAGAAGGACTAATTGGAGCACCTTGTTTGAAGTTGTCCACATTGCGGAACTCAACCAAGTTGTTGCCATAGTAATAGTTAGTGACATAGATCTTGGAGTCTTTAGCCAGAGGGTCCTTCATCCAGGCTCCCTCGTTACGCCCGTAACTGTGCTGCTTCTCTGGCTGGTCAATGGATGCCAGAGTCCCTTCACAGCTTAGGATCTTCCCTGGAAGAAGCAAGCAGAACATTCTTATCAATGATGTATACAGTGACCTACACACTTCCTGCTGCTCAATGTGCGTCTGTCATTGCTGCACAGATTGCATGATCCTGAGCTCCATCACATCTACACATACCTGCTCTGTGGAGAGTGGGCCGGCTGTTGTTGTTGGAGTTGTCCAGCACCAGCACAATAGTCGGAGCGGGTGCTTCAGATGCTGGAGTGCCAGGTGTGGTGACAGCAGTGGCTGTGGTGGTGCCAGTAGTGGTGGTGCCAGTAGTTGTGGTGGTGGTACTTGCAGTGGTAGTGGGGGGAGCAGCAGTGGAGGCAGTGGGTCCGGCCGCCGTGGCCTCCAGGGTTTCCAGGACCATTTTAGCTCCTCCATCCTCTGACTGGTTCTCTGTGACGTGATGGGCTGTGTGTGTTTTTGCAGAATGGTCTGGCGGAGGATGGTAAAAAGACAGTCAGGCAAAGATAGAGAAGGAAACGGATTCAAAAAGAAGATCTACAGCAGGTGGCAAAACAAGGTCAGACAGTCTGATAGAAGAGAGTAATAATGATCAAGCATGAATGGTTACATTAAGGCAGTATAATGTGGTGCTCCTCAACAGCAGGATACATGTTATGATGTGCTCTTTGCAGAGCACAGAAAACAATAACTTCCTTCCTCTTTCCTTCCTCCCCTGTCTGTTCTGCCTGTCTGCTCACTTAAACTGCTTTCCACACAATACTGAGTAACAGTTGTTGAGTACACCAACCTTTTATGATAGAAATGTATAGTACGGTCCCCCGCACATAGAAACTTCTGGATGCTAACTTGCATATGTTGGGCAGTTTGCACAGTTCGCACAAGTTGTGTTTATTTAATGTAATGACATTATAGCCGATGTAAACAATATTTCAAAAATGACTTGGCCGATTTGAACACATTTGGAGTGGTTTTGGGGGTATTGAGGATGCTAAGTCCCTTTCTGACATTTTCACTATCAAAAATGGTAAGTGGAAAGTGGCCATACTTGTACCCTCGGTGGGCTGATTTTCACTACCATGAGTGGTGTTGCGACCATTGGATATAGAGAGCAAGATGAACATTACATCTACCAAATAGACCCAAAAGCAATCACATCAGCCCACGGGGGAGTACACTACAAACATTGGCATTTTTTGGTTAAAACTTGGTTTGGAAATTGACTCGTTCCTCTAGCTAGCTAGCACCAGATGCTAACAACAACAACAATACACGTAACCGGTGTGCGCGCTTTATCTCACTCGCTCGCGCCACACATAACACACACCCTTCCGAGCTTGAATGACACACAGAGACCAATCGAGTGTGATCTGTATGAAAGTGGCCATGTCGGCATGCCACATCATGTAGACAGCCAGTCACCCTCTGTGAGGCAGGGTCAGACCCACATTTGCGCAGCGTTGCGTTCACAATACATACGTATAAACAAAATAATCCTCAGGCCAGCAGGCCACTTAACAGGCCAGGCCATCGGGAAACCTCCCGGCCCTCCCAATGGCCAGTCCGGGCCTGGCTCCTGGTCCTTCTGTGCCTCCACAGCCTGGCTGCTCTCGAAGCGAGCAAAGCTGTCAGCTCATCTGGGAGAGATGCGCACGCAGACACTCCTGCAGCACCCCCCGCTGCTCCTCTGTAGTCTGTCATTGTTCTTAGTCCCGCCCACTTGTTCCGGGTGTTACAGGCTTTGAAGTCAGACTCCACCTTCTCTTTGTACTGTCTCTTTGCACTGCTGATAGCTCTCCGGAGTTCATACCTAGATTTCCTGAACTCCTCCAAATCTCCAGCTCTGTGCGCTCTTTCAGCTTGCCGCGCACCTCGCTGTATATCCAGGGCTTTTGATTAGGGAATGTTCGTACAGAAACCTTCAGTACCACGTCATCGATGCATTTCCCAATGTAGCAGATGACCGTGTGCGTGTGTGTGTGTGTGTTGATGTTGTTGTCCTCCAACACACTCCAATCCGTAGAGGCAAAGCAATCCTGCAGTGCTGAATCTGACTCCACACTCCATCGCTGTACTGTCCTTGTTTCCGGTCTATGCCGTTTATGTTTCTGCTTGTAAGCAGGCAACAGCGGCAGCAGCGGCGGTGGTGGCGGCGGCAGCAGCAGTGAGATGTGGTCTGATTTGCCGAAGGGAGAGCGAGGGAGAGCCATATCCATGTCGACAAGGGGAATACACATGGTCCAGTATGTTTCCCCCGCGCGTCGGGCAGCTGATGTGCTGAAAGTATCTCGGCAGCACTTTCTTCATGTTGGCGGTGTTAAAGAAGTGAAGTCCAATTTATAATATAAATGTTGTCAATGAAAACCATGACATGATAAATGATGATGAAGTTTGATAAATGATGATAATCATTGTGTTTGAAAGTTCCTGCCTTCCTCCTGCTTTTGCAATGTTATATCTCTACCAGAAGTGCAGTTGTGATACTTTTGCTTTTTTTGTTTAGTCTTATGGTTTTATGCACGTGTGGTCAGCAGGGGGAGAGCCTGCTCTCCTGCTGCTGCCAGACAGATGTGGGCACACCACAGCAGCATCTTCCCCACACTGAACACTGAACACATGGACCTGATGAGGGAGTACAGACAATATCCTTGAACGTTTTACACAATTTAAGTGTTTTCAGAATATATTTTTTGATTGTACCTTTAAATAAATGTAACTCTACTTTCCCAATTTTTGTAAAAATATAGTTATCTGCTAAAAGTGTTATCTCATTGTTTGAGTGTATCTGATGACTGTGTGGAGAGCAAATGAAGAGGACAGACTGTTCAGTTACCATGTGTGTTCTAAAGCAGACGGGACACACGTTGTACTTTGTTACTTTACTTTGACAAAGATCAAAAACCCCTTTAAACTATTAGGATACTGTGATGAAGATATTAAAGTATTTTTGAAGGACCGTGCCAGTTAATGAACTGAACAAAGGAACATTGTATGTGCTTTTTCATCATTTCAATGGGACAGTTCATCCTCAAACAGCATCACCGCACAGGAGAGTGTATATTTTAAACCTGCACTCTATTTGCATCGTAATGTGAAGGTTTTCAGACTGGACAATGACCTCTGCGAACTCCTGATTGGCGACAGTACAAATGCCTCAGTCTGAATGAGTCCCTGTTGTTAAAGGTCTCTTTCCGAGATGCCTTTATAGTTAAACTGTTAGCAGGAGGCGCTATAGGTCAAAAAGCGTTTGTTAGAATGTACTCTTTTTCTTCTGCTTCCACTGGTCACAGTCAAAGTGATAGGTCAAACAGAATGATAGATGAACTCAAACCAGCTGCTCCAGAACGCTGTGCAGCTAAACCAACCACTCAAATATATGACACTGAAACTAAGTTTGAAAATAGGCTTTTCAGGAAAAAAACGAAAAAGCATGAAGATGTGGGAATGTTCCCTCGGCGAATCAGAGTTCCTGCATCCTGCTCTTTGCCGGAGATTATGGAAATGCAGCCGCCTGGTTTCAGTGATTTGACAAGGGTGGCTGGGCCCTCTGAGGTCACACACGGCAGAACACGCGCTCTGACAGCGGTGTGGGCTTGTGCCCGTGCAGACGCAGCATACCTATTCACTCAACTAGACTTAAAGAGGATTGGAAGGAGTCAGGAAATGTTTTCTCTGCGATGGTGAGGGTCCCTACACACTGAAGCCGAGGCATGTCATGGACATGGCAGCACTCCTTTGAGACAGCATTCCACCAGCTCCAGGTATTTTGTACAATACAAAGATTTGAATTTGCGCTCCCTGAATGGGAGCGCAAATTCAAATTCTACCCCTAAACCAGAAATACAATCCTACGCTAACTACATTAGCTCTGCGAAAAACCTTAAATCTTTTGAGGGGACGTAGTGTGCACACAGCCATGGATTCCTTCTTTGATTGCATGAGCTTCAGTGTGAAGTGTGCAACACAATAACAGCCCTATCTCACGCTTGTGTAAAACAAGATTGTCAGCAAAGCTTTATATTGTCCTCTAAATCCAGCTAATTATGATCTTGGCTCTTCGACTGGAAGACTGCTGCCTGATCCAGCAAAGTCTCACGTTGCGTTGGATTAGATTGCTGAAGAAACACATGTGGACCTTTTTCAACACCAACAGAGATCACACACAATGATCACACACAGATGGAAGCGCAACATGTTTGCTTTAGCTGGTGGCTTTTTATGAACACACCACTATGCTTGGAGAAGTGAAAATCCCACCTCCTCTGTGCTCATCGTCGTCACTCTTGGCGGCCTTGTAGTATGTGATGCCCCTCACCACGCCGGGCTGGTGGCCAACCACCTTGGCTTTTGCTGTAGGGTCAGGCTTGGCCGGCTTCCCAGGTTTAATGACCTCTTTCTTGGGTTTTACGACCTTTGCTTTGGGTGGTTTGGCCGAAAGTTTGGCCGCAAGGGTCTTTTTGTTAGGAATCTTTACCGCCTCCTTGCTTTTCTCTTCATTGGTATCCTGCAAACATGACATTCTGGTTATTTCACAACACCTGGTAATATTGGCCTGTGAGTCTTATCTGCTGACCATGCTTATTAAAAAAGGGTGGGGTTAGATAGTATACCTACAATGTTTGTCAGAGATGTTAATAAGTATTTCATGTAGCGAGTCCCTGGGACGCATACGTGGTCATATGAGTTGGTCACCAATCAAATGGGCATTAAACTTAATTTGATTGGTTATTTTGAAAATGTAAAACCTGAATTTGCAAAACATTATAACAATCAATATATAGCAATGTAAGACATGTTATTTGCAGAATATCCAAGGGACATTTAAAGTATGATCAAATCCATTCAAATTTGAGAAAGATTTGTTATGTTTTTCTGTCACTCCTTGAGATTGAATTCAAGGTTTAAGGTTCAAGGCTTTTATTTGTCATACGTACATAGCTACAGTGTAGTTATGTCGATTAAAATCTTAGGTCACAGGCTCCTCCAACAGTGCAACACAATAACACTGAAAAACTGAAAAAAGTGAAATAGTGAAAGAATTGTGTTTCTTGGAACCTGTGTTTTGGTCTCTGAGGAGTCCTTCTGCAGCAGCTGCAGGCTGAGGCTGGAGATGTCCTTCTTGATGCTCATCATAACGTTGGAGTAGTTATCGTATCTCTTAAAGTGGTTGGTGAGGCTCATCATGCTGTCTCGGACAAATTCATTGTCTCGCGTAAGGTTTGTCTTGATTGTCTGAAAGATAACATCATAAAAGCAATTGCAATATGTTATGTAACATAGACTTGTATACAGAGTCACAAGAAACACCTCTCAATATGTCTCCTCCCAATCCTTTCAGCATAACGATGTGAAGAATAGGCGCTTTCACCTGTACTTTTCACAGGAATAGTTACCGGAACCTTTCCCCGGAACTTTTATTTCCTGGAACTATCTAGTAAATCGCGTTCACACCGGAATAAGTCGCTGAGGGTGCTGCTGGGAGCCAGTCCCCGGCCGGAAGTTTGGGGACTGGCTCTCAGCAGCTTCTACTGAAGCCTTCCGAGTAAATCGCCAGAAGTGCCGACACCTCCTCATCACTCCACCGCTCCCATGTTTTCTTTTGTGTTGCCATAAGTTAGTCTCTCTCCGTTGGTGCGCTGGGCTAATGCTAATAATAAATAAAGAGCAAATAAAATGGCGGCGTCACAAACACTTTTCAGAGTTTTACGGGCCGTGGTTTGCAATTCGCCCAGCCAATCACAAATATGAACCTTTTTTCTACCAGGAAAGTCCCTGCTCTCTAGCAGGGACTAACATGGGGTGAAAAGGTTCGCAAAAAAGTTCTAGTTCCAGATCTTTTTGGTGTGAACGCAAAATAACTATCGGAACTATTCCTGGGTGTGAAAGCGCCTAATCGGTTGCCTACCTCTTCTAGGGTGTTCATTTGAGACACCACCTTGTTGATGTAGGAGTGAATCTTCATCAGATCCATGCTGTAAAGTGTTCCCTCCAGGAGGTCCACCATGGATTGGAGCTGGTCATTCATGCAATCAAAGGAAAAGAAGTAGCATTATTCACCTTCTCCTGAACACAGAGCTGACATCTGTATGTGCCTCTGTGTAACTGTAGTAATAGCTAAAGTGCCCTCAAACACATTTGCTCTGATCACTTATTGATATCCAGTGTTCTCAGTCTGGGGCTCATTCAGAGTCTATGTTAATTATCTGTGTATGTATTGACTCAATCTATAGTTTAAAGTGGAGACTGACATCTGGAACTGCCTTCTGTTTCATATGGTACATAGCGTGCTTCTCCTGCCTGTGAAACGACCTTTAATGCTTTTAAGCCTTGTACTTTCAAGCACTAACCCCAACCCTAACAACATATATGTATTTATTAAAGATTATTATATCAATTATACTAATTTGTATTAATTAGTTTACTGCAGAACTGAAATAGAGGTATGAAAGTGGTACTCGGGATCTTTGTGGCTTTAAAAATAAGACTCTTATTAAAACCCCTTTATCTTATGACTAAGTCAGAAAATGGTAATTTAACTATTTAAATAGTTTATTTTATGTAAGATGGAATCGTCTATCTTGTAGAAAGAAATGCTGTCCATCGTCCATCAGAAAGATGGTACGATCAGATAGATGTTGTACTTAGAGCAGATTTGAGTTTCATGTCACCACCTTCAGTAACTCGGGGGCCTGTTTCTTCAGCTTCTCCATCTTCCACTCGTTCTCACAGGGGTTGAGGGAGGACGAGGGGGCCGTGCACGAGCACTTACAGTCGGATCCGGAGCTGACTGTCTCCACGGTGTAGTAGTCCTCCACACGCACACTGCCGCTCCGCAGCCGCTGGCAGGCGTCCCTGCTCAGAGGGCGCATGATGCACTTGCAGCGACAGTCTGAGCCCTCTGACGTCATCCGGACCGGCTCCGTCTCCCCAAAGATCTACAAGACACAATAATCTATTTTCAAATCCAAAGATACTTTTTTATTTTAGCCGTTTCTTGTGCTGTCTCTATAATCGCCATTTTGTGTTCACTAATGGCGCTTTTCCACTGCAGCACGTAGCACGGTTTGAGCGGAATTTTCCACTAGGAGTAGTTCCGGCTCAGGGCTACTTTTTCACTTTTATTCTGGCCCTCCAAAATCGAGGTTCTTACCAGGCCAACAACCGGTCTAAATATGCTAAACTAGTGACGTAAACACTCTCGACTAGTGATTGGTCAGAGAGAATCTTCACAATCGTTGCGCGAGATAATCCTACCAAAACATCAGCCACTAGCTGTTAGCACTCAGAGCTCACAGCTCCTCATATCTGTTCAGAAACTAGACAAAAGTTAAACAAGTACAAACCACAGACTGCCTGTGTCATGGAGAATACAGTCACTGCTTTTTTATGTCTGTAGGCTGTTGTTGTGAGTGTGGACGGTCAGAGCATATACTGCGTTAGCTTAACCAAGCTCCATTCAGAAAACAAGCATTTTAAAAGGTTTTTCGCCTGCCGTCTTGTCTGCAGACTTGTCAAAGCATTAATTTATGTTTTTTACTAACTGGTGTCAGTATGTTGTTACTTAAAGGTGACATGTCATGCTTTTCCGGTTATTACCCGTCCCCTTGTGTGTTATGAAGGTTTTTCTGCATGTAAACGGTGTGCAGAGTCAAAACCCTCAAAGTACAACATGTAGAGAGTAAAACTCTAAAACAGAAAATACCTCCTCAAAACGCCTCGTTGGAGATACGCAGTGGCGTAACTATCGCCGGTGCAGCTGGTGCATTGCACCGGGATCCACAGCCATCCAGGGGCCCATGCAAAATAAATAAATAAAAATGTTATATGTATTATAATATATATTTTATTTTGGGGCCCCAATGGCATTGGCTGGTTCACGCAGTCTTCAAAGTAACCTAGCAATCTAAATTAATTAATTTGTCTGTCCAATGACCTTGCTCCCTTTCATGTCATGTGATACCTTGCGTGACGAGCGAACCGTTTAATCAACATCAAAGGTTATATGTAGGGATGTCCCGACAATCTGCCGATACCGATTTTTCCCGATTCGATCTTTATGCAATGCATTAAGAGAAAAAAAAGGTAACAGATAACGGCTGGTCATCCAACGCGATGAATTCAGCTATCTTGGCTGTTATTGTGTTGGCCTTTTCACTGTTCTGGGGCAGTTTCTCTTTCCTTTTGAAAGTCTCTGAAAGTGTCGGTTGTTTCAGTGCCATTACCTGAGTGGCCGCTGTGTACTCGTCGTGTTGTTGTTGGTGTTTGTTTCTCAGGTGGCGTATTAGATTGGTCGTGTTGAACGTAGCTCTGTTCTTTCCACCACGCGGAACCTCCGCCTTGCAAACATTGCACCTGGCTGTTACACTGCCTTCGCTTTCAATTTCATAATACTTCCAAACTCCTGACATTTTCTCTGTCCCGACTCCCGAGTCACCAGCTGAACGTAGCCTCTCGTTAGCTTACTGCTACTATTAGACACTGCGCCCACTCTGTTGCCAGCTTTCAGAGGAATAAGCAACCAGGTCTATGAAAACAAGCCCAAAGAAAGCAACACATACATGATGTTGTGTAATTTGAAACCAAAACTAAGTCCTCAGGATGACTTTAAGACGTGAACATGGTCATTTTTGTTTTTTAACATTAAATAATAATAAAAAAAAATTATTAAAAAAAATTAAATCCCGATCCCCGATTTTTTTCTCCCGATCCCCGATTTTTGGAAAATCTCGTGATCGGCTCCGATCCCCGATCACGTGATCGGATCGGGACATCTCTAGTCATATGTACTACACAGCTATAGTAGCAGCAAGATCGGCAGAATTATAACAAATTGAATAGCAAACCAAAACACAAGAGCGGCGCTCAAAAGAGAAAGGACAAGAGAGAACAAGGAGATGTAAAGGCTAAACAGACAAAATTAGACAGTTTTGTTATACATCGTCCTCCAAATTGACCAATCCACGGACTTCCTCACACACTCAGTGCATGCAGCTCTGCTGATCTCTCCTCCCTGGCTGCAGGCTGATAACAGACAGTTGAGATTGCGGCGAAATTCTCTCTGCAGATCCATTCTCACAGCGTTTATCAACCTTTTTCTTACTCAATATCAAGACACACTTATTGCTTTTACTTCGGCTGTGACTTTGTGTGTGCTCAGGGTGAGTTTCGCTGTGTTTCGCTGTCGCTAAACAAGGAAATCACACCTCCACGGAGCTCAGCGCGATTCACAACGTCCCGACTGGTCCCGACCAATCAGAGCATACTGGGCTCACAGGGAGGGGGGGGCAAGAGCTGCAACGAGCCGTTTAGTGGAGAAAGTGAATACACATACTTTACAGAGATGCTGTATGCGAAACCAATGTGAGTTTGGAAAATTGCACAGTATAAATCTATTCTAGTAGACCTCAACAATGGAATTATGTTCAGTGGAAATGGCCATGACATGGGACCTTTAAGTTGTTGCATATATCAAGCGACGCTTGCAGAATTTTTGAAAACAGAGCTACAGAAATGGCAAAAAAAAGCTTTTACGCAACGCCGCTCCTCCCCGCCGAACAGCCGATCGCGAATAGTGAAGTATCTCTTTAATGAATGAAATGTAAATATATTTTTATTGTGGCTTTGTAAGAATTAAACAGACCAAATTGGATATCAATGACATTGATTGCATGTATCCAAACTATATATAGTATATAGTATATGTCACTCCATTAGGCTAACCTCTGCTGGACTTCAAATACATTTGTATTAGAGGGAAACAAAAGCAAGGGAGATCTTGAAAGTAGCCACAAGCTTCCTGTTGCATGATAGCAGGTGTGACTAAAAGGAGAGCCTCAGAGAACAACATCACAGGCGCATAACCAGCTGGCTGTGGATGGTGACGGAGCGTTGGCAGCCATGCTCATGACTTCCTAAATAAACAGGAAGCAATGCATGGCAGCCTGAGCAGACATTCCACATTCACCCTGCTATGAGACAAGCTAGCATACAGCGGACATAGCTTCATACCCTCTACCTGCCAACCCTACCGATTTGGGCGGTAGTTTACCGCTTTTGACATGTTTCTACCGCCTACCGACTGAGCTGGCTTTCCCTACCGAATTTCAATCTTCCCAAACTATAGCAAATAAAAATGACACTACAAAGACACTGGACTTGACTTTTGGCGTACACCGTTTGCAGCGTGTCTGTGATCGCATCATACAAACAGTGCTGTGTTTCTGAAAGAGAAACAACGTGCAGACCGGGGGTAACGCTGCCTTTCCTTTGCACCCCCGGGGCTGATGGGTAATCACTCCCAAATGAGTTTAAGGGAACAGAGATGAGGATTTCCCCGTTAGTATCAGTGTCTCGAAAACACATGTTGGCGACTGGAAGACATCCAGTGTTTGGTCTTTTCCTGAAGCATCCTTCACCTACAGTGTCCCAACTGAAAGAGGACCCGAAACACATTACAAATATAATACATTTTGAGATTTGGGGATATTTATCTCCCATTCTTTCACTTTTCAACACCATAAACATGTCGTTAATGTCTGTTTAGTGAACTACAGCAATCTGAAAGCCTGTACATTATTTATATCACACTTTATCAGTAGAACAATGATAGAAGTGGTCCTTGGTATGAAAAGGTTTGAGAAACACTGATCTGCACTGTCTCAACTGAAAGAGGACCAGAAACACAAATAAAACAAGATGTGGAGACTTTGGGATATTTATCTCCCATTCTTTTACTTCCGGGCATTTTACAGACCAGACATGTCGTTGATGTCACTGTTTACCAAACTACCACTTTTTCTGAAAAATTCATAAAATGCATAAAACCCTATATGTTAAATACATGGTTTATACCTGTAATTACTGGGTTCCATTTCTTCTGATTACCTCATTTGGGCGTGCACATTTGCCGCGTGCAAACCTACCTCTTTTGGATTTGGAAAGGTTGGCATGATGTAGCTTGCATACAGAGATTCAACTAGACAGATTAACTACAAATGTTATTCATGTTCATATTATATATAAATATGTACAGATGGTGATGCTGGCACTGAGGCTGGCTGAGTACTTCACGTTGTCTCCTTCATTTCACTGGGGGGGGGGTGGGTTAGTTTAAGGGAACTAATACTTGGTTGGATTTGTTAATTATTTTTCTAACAGTTGTGTTCTTTATAATGGTGTTCAGACTGAAAGCAAAACCACATTTTAGATGTATTTGAAGTCAATGTGTCTATTTTAACAATTATGTTAACTTTATGTTTTTAACTTTATAACTTGCTTAGGAGAATCATAACAGAGAGGACTGAGTTGTCATCTGCTGAGATCAGTCTGAGCTGTCACTCAAACACAAACACACATGGACGACTGTAGCGTGCTAAAAGGCTAGTTAGCGGTTTGGGCAAATACACTAGGATTTCAAAAGCAGGTGGTCAAATCACGCAGGGTTAGAATGTGCTTTGTGGTATGCCCCCCCCCTCCTAGTGCACCATTGAGTTCTTTGTAACCAAACTTGTTTGACCATTTTGCACAAAAACGGAGACTCCGCCCTTTTAAGGTGTCATCTTCTAGATTGTATTTCAATTGTTTGTATGGCAGGACATTTTATTTGACAAAGGCTCAATTGACTGAAAATACAAGACTCTGATGTATGACTATACTGCATGTTGAATGTCCATATTCTCTCAGCTTTCATAGTACTAAAGTATCTCACGATACATTGTACTTTCATTGCACTATTCATAGCTCTGCTTGAGGTTCTCCCTGCCATCCCTCATGTGCTCAGCGTGTGTGTTGCTTTGGAGTAGACACTGCTGGGTCATGTGTGGAGGAGCTTTAGACTGCCATCCCTCATGTGCTCAGCAGGTGTGTTGCTTTGGAGTAGACACTGCTGGGTCATGTGTGGAGGAGCTTTAGACTGCCATCCCTCATGTGTGCAGCGTGTGTGTTGCTTGGGAGTAGACACTGCTGGGTCATGTGTGGAGGAGCTTTAGACTGCCATCCCTCATGTGTGCAGCGTGTGTGTTGCTTGGGAGTAGACACTGCTGGGTCATGTGTGGAGGAGCTTTAGACTGTCATCTCTCCCTGCTGAGATTAAGGGACCTGTGCAGGATGGGCGCACATGTGGTATCACTTGTTTTCAGAGATGGAGGTCAGGACAGAGATTCTTCATCGATGATCAGTGTTCCTGTCCTCGTGTGACGGAAGTCAGTTGTAGTACTCTCAGCATATGAAGAAAACATTTGTGGAAACTCTGGTGAAAGATTGACCGAGAACGCATGCGATGAAAATAATCAACCTTATAAACCAAACTCTTGCATTTCTCATCTCCCCAAATTGGTAGAGGTGGAAGTGGTGGGGGCTCATTAGTGAAGGAATGCAGGCTGAGTGATGGGGGAGATGTGGAGGGGGGGTCTGATATAGGGCAGGACTCCTGTGTGCAGAGCCGGGCCGATCCTGACCCATGTCAAGCGAAAAGGCACCAGGTTGACAAATCCTCCAGCCACATGAAAACAGAGTGGATTAGCAGATTACATGTCTTCAGCTCTGCTGCCCTGCTCTAGCACAGACTGCTTCAGTTGCTTTAAGTAGGAGAAGTCAGAGGAATTCCATTAAGTAAAGAAGTTACTAAGTAATTGCCGTGAAGGCTCTAACTGCAGGAGGAAGATTTTTCAGCGTCATATCATGAAACATCTGAATCATTGTGCCGGTCAGAGCAGCTTCCGCCTCCTCCTGTCAAATCATATGTGCTCATATGCCTAACGGACCAGACACCATCCCATGCCGAGCTGACCTACCAGCAGGAGACCAGGCAACACAATTAAGAGTGCTAATAATTAAGAGTACAGAGTATTTAACGCATGCTTTGAGCTTTGAGTCTTTGGCTTTGACCTCTCAAGTGCAGTCAAGTTTCAGGTCAAAGATAACACAGCTTAAACATGAACTCATGTCTGCACGATGTGAGTGGAAGAGCTGCAGAGAGCTCTATTAGATCAACCAGTGCAGCCTGTAACAGCTAACACAGCCTGACAGTGATGAAGTGAACCCCCAATTGTGCTCCGGACGGCTAGAAACACAAGATGTGATACACAATGGCTGGTGTTAGCATCAGAGTCAATGTTTCAGCTGCACTGGCCTGTTGTATCTGCAGGCTTGTTAATATACACACGGATATCCTCAGTGCTTTGCCAGCTGGGCAGAACACCGGGACCTCTGCAGGTCTCCTGTGGCTTCGTGTTCAGCTGCATGTTCAACACATAATAATGCTCTGATCCCTGTCAGGACCTGTGGACAAGTCAACTGTTTTCCCCCAAAGGCACCGTGAATAGCAATTTACATCAAAGCCAAGCTTGTGTTTTTAAAGGTTGGACTATCTCTTTAAAATCCACATCATCTCCTGTCTGAAGCGCTTAAGACCAAATCCAGGGTCCACATTCCAGTCCAAAGAGTCCGTCTGATTTTTAATCTAATTAGCTAAGCTAAAGATAAACTTACTGTGAAGATAAACTTAGTACAAAGGGGGGATTCTGTGTAGCCTGCAGTCTGGAGATGGAGCATGAGGTCGGCAGACTACAAACCACCACTCTGACATTAGCATGGGGGTGCTAATTAGCTGAACACAAAGTGTATCAAGCACTCGTTGCTTCTGTGGGTACACATGCACATTCCTGACGGGCTGCTTGAGTGCTGGACACTGAACTCTTCAGTCCTTACATCGCCTGAGATGCTATATGGCTGTTATATTCTGCTTTACTCAATGTGAAAGTTCCTCTTCAGCCACAGAGACATCTAAGAACATTTATACACGATTTTGACACACTTCTACTTATTTCCCATCAATCAAATGATCAGTATGTGTTGAGGCTGAACATCTTCTGAAAGCAGACACACAAATCAAGCTGTCAATATGGCTCCTTAACAAAAGCCACATGCTATCCAAATCCATTCCCAGGCACAAAGAGACACTTTCCTAATCAGTAGTGCGTGTCTGGTGACCTCAACAATGAGTGGAATGATCGATGTTCCCAATGGGTTTCCCCCCGAGATTTACTACAGCAGATGTTTTTACGAGATGTTAAACAGCTGCAGAGTTTACTCACGGAAAGATACTGTACTCCGCTAATTGCGCAGATAAAAACATTCATTATTAAACATTTTCGGCCAAATACTCTGTGTTCGGTCTTTGTAGCTGCTGGTGGTTGGTTTGTATTCATCATACTCATACAGACACGCGAGTCCTCTCGCAGCACGAAAGCCAATAATGTTATATCCTAGGGAAATATTTCTTTAAGATTAGGGAAGGCTTAGTTAAGGTTAACAAAAGTCTATGACGGGACGCCAGCTCCCCCAACACTCCTCACACCCTCACTCACCGCGGTGCTGCATATAGATTACACAGCTTCCTGCATTGACACAGCACGTTGGAATGTTCTGGGCACTGAAGAGACCGTTTGCATGAGGTGTTCACTGTATGTGCACGACATGTATTTGAGGTTTTCTCACTTATCTCTGTGTCCTCGGTTTATGCATCCATGTGTGTGAGAAGACAAAAGGACACACAACCATAAAAGGTTATGGTCCGCAGGGAGAGATGTCCTGATCACATGACCCCAACTACGTGAAGGCATAGGGACACGTTACTACAGCTTAAGCACTCACAACTCTCCTTCTCTTAGCGACTGTAACTGTAACTCCACAGCTGCCTACACTCTTTTCGGGTTTGCTAACGGTAACTACTTTAGCTTGATAGCTAGCCATGGCTCTTTCCCCACCCTCTGGTGCTATTTCCTGCTCTTCCTGTCTCATGTTTGGTTACTTCCCGGCCTCCCTTACTGGTAAGGATACATGTGTTAAATGTAGTATAGTTGTTAGGTTGGAGGCGGGAATCATAGCCATAGAAGCCCGGCTCCGCATCTTAGAAAGTAACTCAGCTAAAGTAAAGCCCATGTTAGCATGTGCGGACCGGCAAAAGGTAGCTCCTCTTAGCCGTCCCCCGGCAACTCCCGAGCAGCAGGGACACTGGGTGACTGCTCAGAAGGGGCATAAAGTGAAACCCGCAGGTCCCCACCAACCCGTTCACGTATCTAACAGATATTCCCCACTCAGCGAGACACCCGCTGAGAAGCCAACTCTGGTTATTGGTAGCTCTATTATGAGACACGTGAATTTAGAGACCGAAGCCTCCACAGTCACATGCATTCCGGGGGCCAGAGCGGGCGACGTTGAGTCGCATCTTAAACTGCTGGCTAAAAATAAACGTAAATACAGTAGGATTGTTATTCACGTCGGTGGTAATGATGTTCGTTTACGCCAATCAGAATGCAACAAACTTAATGTGGAGTCGGTGTGTAGTTATGCTAAAACAATGTCGGACACCGTAATCTTCTCTGGTCCCCTCCCCAATCTGATCAATGATGACATGTATAGCCGCATGTCATCATTTCAGCGCTGGTTGTCTTGGTGGTGCCCAGCAAACAATGTGGGCTTCGTAAATAATTGGACAGCCTTCTGGGGAAAACCTGGTCTGATTAAGAGAGACGGCATTCATCCTACTTTGGAAGGTGCAGATCTCATTTGGGCAAACATTTCAGGGCTTTGTGGACTTAATCCATGACAAACTGGAGTTGAGACCAGGAGGCAGAGTCGCAGTCTTACACGCTTCTCTGCGCTCTCTCCTAGGCAGTCACCCATAGGAATCCCGAACCCAATAAAATACCTAATATTAGTGGTGTGTGTGTCTGCCCAAGGACAATTTAAGGTAAAACCTAATAGAGGTGTCATACATAATAACCTAATAAAAGTAAATGTAACAACTACTACAGTGCAACAAAACAGGAAGATTAAATGTGGTCTCTTAAACATAAGATCTAGAGCATCTAAAGCAATATTGGTAAATCATTTAATATCAGATTATAATATTGATATATGCTGTCTCACTGAAACTTGGTTGAGACATGAAGAATATGTCAGCATAAATGAGGCCACTCCACCCAGCCATGTCAACACTCATATTGCTCGAGGCACGGGCCGAGGAGGTGGAGTTGCAGCAATCTTTGACTCAAGTTTACTTATCAATACTAAACCAAAATTAAATTATACCTCTTTTGAAAGCCTTGTTTTTAGTCTTACGCATCCGACCTGGAAAACTTTGCAGCCAATCTTATTTGTTACAGTGTATCGTGCACCAGGTCCTTATTCAGAATTCTTATCAGAATTCTCTGAGTTTTTATCAACTTTGGTTCTTAAAACAGACAAAGTAATTATCGTAGGTGACTTTAATATTCATGTTGACGATGATAAAAATAGCCTTACTGTTGCATTTAACTCTATATTAGATTCTGTTGGTTTCTGTCAGAGTGTAAATAAACCAACCCACTGCTATAATCACACTCTCGACCTTGTTCTGACTTATGGTATTGAAATTGAGCAACGATTAGTCGAACCGCATAATCCTGCTTTATCCGACCATTTCTTAGCAACTTTTGAAGTACTATTACGAGACTACAAAGCATTAGTCAAAAGCTCTTGCAGCAGAAACCTATCTGTTAGTGCTATAGCCACATTTAAGGAAGAGATTCCACCAATACTTAACTCGATGTCTGCATGTAGGGGAGGAAAGTTATACAAAATGTACACCACCCCAAATTGATCATGTTGTTGATAGTGCTATAGATGCGCTGCGAATAAAATGAGACTCTGTTGCTCCTTTGAAAAAGAATAAAATAAAACAACATAGATTAGCTCCATGGCATAATGCCGAAACCCGCAAAATAAAGCAAAAGTCTAGACAACTTGAAAGGATATGGCGTTCCACTAAACTTGAAGAATCTCGTTTAATTTGGCATATTACTCTCAATGAATATAAGAAAGCACTGCGTAAAGCGAGAGCAGCCTACTATTCTTCATTAATGAGAATGATGAGAATAAGAATAATGCAAGATTTCTTTTCAGCACTGTAGCCAGGCTGATAGAGAGCCACAGCTCCATTGAGCCTTCTATTCCCATAGCACTCAGTAGTAATGATTTTATGTGCTTTTTTAATGATAAAATTGTTACTCTTAGAAACAAAATTAATGACCTCTTGCCTTTGACCAGTATAGTGTTATCAACAGCTCCCGGAATCGTAAGTTCTAATATTACACTAGATAGAAAACTAGAATGCTTTTCAGCCATTAACCTTGAACAATTACATTCAATGATTCTCTCTTCTAAACCATCAACGTGCATGTTAGACTCAATTCCAACTAAGCCGTTGAAGGAAGTTTTTCCATTAATTAGCAATTCTTTATTAAATATTATGAATATGTCTTTATTATCAGGCTATGTTCCACAATCATTCAAAGTAGCAGTGATAAAACCGCTTCTTAAAAAGCACAACCTCGATCCAGAGGTTTTAGCCAACTATAGACCTATTTCTAATCTTCCGTTCCTCTCAAAAATTCTTGAGAAAGCGGTCGCAAAACAGCTGTGTGATTACTTAAAAAACAATGATTTATTTGAAGATTTTCAGTCTGGCTTTAGAACACATCATAGCACAGAGACAGCTCTGGTTAAAGTCACAAATTATATTCTAATAGCCTCAGACAAGGGACTTGTCTCTATTCTTGTTTTGCTCGATCTCAGTGCTGCATTTGATACTATCGACCATGATATCCTATTGCAAAGACTAGAGCACTTAGTTGGCATACAGGGAACTGCTTTAGGCTGGTTTAGGTCCTATCTATCTGAACGCTCTCAGTTTGTACGTGTTAACGATGAATCTTCAACGCAAACCAAAGTTAGCCATGGAGTGCCACAGGGCTCAGTGCTCGGACCTATTTTGTTCACATTATATATGCTTCCGTTAGGCAATATTATAAGGAATCATTCTGTAAACTTTCATTGTTATGCGGATGATAGTCAACTATATTTATTTATCAAGCCTGGTGAAATTAATCATCTAAATAAAATTCAAGACTGCCTTAAGGACTTAAAAACGTGGATGACCTTAACATTTTTGATGTTAAACACGACCAAAACTGAAGTTATTGTACTTGGCCCGAAGAATCTACGAAACAAATTATCTAAAGATATACTAACTATGGATGGCATTAATTTGGCCTCCAGTGAGACTATAAGAAACTTGGTGTTATATTTGATCAGGATTTATCCTTTAACGCCCACATAAAATCAATTTCAAGGACCGCCTACTTCCATCTACGTAACATTGCAAAAATCAGGCATATCTTGCCTCAAAACGATGCAGAGAAACTAGTCCATGCATTTGTTACTTCTAGGCTGGATTATTGTAACTCTTTATTATCAGGGAGTACCAAGAAGTCAATCAAGTCGCTTCAGCTGATTCAAAATGCTGCGGCTCGTGTACTAACCAGAGTTAGGAAAAGGGACCACATTACTCCTGTTCTGGCTGCCTTACACTGGCTCCCTATAGAACACAGGATCGAATTTAAAATTCTTCTTCTCGCCTACAAAGCCCTTAATGGGCAGGCGCCATCTTACCTTAAATAACTCATTATACCCTACTGTCCTACTAGGGCATTGCGTTCCAAGAATGCAGGGTTGTTGGTTGTTCCTAGCATCTCTAAAAGTACAATGGGAGCCAGAGCCTTTTCTTATCAAGCTCCACATTTGTGGAATCAGCTTCCAGTTTGTGTTCGGGCGGCAGACACCCTATCCGTTTTTAAGAGTGCGCTTAAGACCTTCCTTTTTGATAAAGCTTATAGTTAGGGCTGATTCAATCAATCAATGTTTATTTATATAGCCCAATATCACAAATGTTACATTTGTCTCAGTGGTCTTCACAGTGTGTACAGAATATCAGTATGACAATACGACACCCTCTGTCCTTAGACCCTCACATCGTACAAGGAAAAACTTCCAAAGAAAACCCAGTTTAAAGGGAAAAATGGGAGAAACCTCAGGGAGAGCAACAGAGGAGGGATCCCTCTCCCAGGACGGACAGACGTGCAATAGATGCCGTGTGTAAATTGAAAAGATAATACATTTGCAACATAGGTAGTCCAAATGTTTGGAAATGCATGTGTGTATAATAGGAAGATGAATCCACGAGGATATCCATCCAGGACCTATGATCCAGGACCACAGCCACGACTCAAGATCCAGCGCTCGCGATCCAGGACACAGGACCGCAGGATCATCCATGACTCCGGATCCCAGCATATATAGACCCGAAAAATAAAGACATTTGGGGAAGCTGGGTTAATCGGAACATGAGAGTACACGGGTATAGACAGAGAGAAGGAAGAAGTAAGATGTCCCCCGACAAACTAAGCCTATATCAGCAAAACTAGGGGCTGAATCTAATCAGCCCTAACTATAAGCTTTATCAAAAAGGAAGGTCTTAAGCGCACTCTTAAAAACGGATAGGGTGTCTGCCACCCGAACACAAACTGGAAGCTGATTCCACAAATGTGGAGCTTGATAAGAAAAGGCTCTGGCTCCCATTGTACTTTTAGAGACTCGAGGAACAACCAACAACCCTGCATTCTTGGAACGCAATGCCCTAGTAGGACAGTAGGGTATAATGAGTTCTTTAAGGTAAGATGGCGCCTGCCCATTAAGGGCTTTGTAGGCGAGAAGAAGAATTTTAAATTCTATCCTGTGTTCTATAGGGAGCCAGTGTAAGGCAGCCAGAACAGGAGTAATGTGGTCCCTTTTCCTAACTCTGGTTAGTACACGAGCCGCAGCATTTTGAATCAGCTGAAGTGACTTGATTGACTTCTTGGTACTCCCTGATAGTAAAGAGTTACAATAATCCAGCCTAGAAGTAACTGATTAGATTCAGCCCCTAGTTTTGCTGATATAGGCTTAGTTTGTCGGGGACATCTTACTTCTTCCTTCTCTCTGTCTATACCTGTGTACTCTCATGTTCCGATTAACCCAGCTTCCCCAAATGTCTTTCCTTTTGGTGTCTATATACGCTGGGATCCGGAGTCATGGATGATCCTGCGGTCCTGTGTCCTGGATCGCGAGTCGTGGCTGTGGTCCTGGATCATCGGTCCTGGATGGATATCCTGGATGGATACACATGCATTTCCAAACATTTGGACTACCTATGTTGCAAATGTATTATCTTTTCAATTTACAAACGGCATCTATTGCACGTCTGTCCGTCCTGGGAGAGGGATCCCTCCTCTGTTGCTCTCCCTGAGGTTTCTCCCATTTTCCCCTTTAAACTGTGGGTTTTCTCCGGAAGTTTTTCCTTGTACGATGTGAGGGTCTAAGGACAGAGGGTGTCGTATTGTCATACTGATATTCTGTACACACTGTGAAGACCACTGAGACAAATGTAACATTTGTGATATTGGGCTATATAAATAAACATTGATTGATTGATTGATTGGGCCGGAGACAAACGAAGACCAATGATTTGTTAACATGAGCCTGTGATATAAAGAAGGCTCTTTTGTTAAGGCTTGTGATCACATTATTGGGGACATTTGATGGGCATGCACATCCACTTGTACTTTTCTATGGGTTGCGCTGTTCAAAAAGTCAAAAATTATTATTATACAGCACACTTGTGGTTTTGGCGTCCATGTAATATAATCGATGAAATGGTGGGTCTTTTAATTATTTAATTTAAAGTTAATGGATCCGTCCAAGTCATCCCCACAATCTATGGACAGCCTAAAATCTAACAATCAGTTTCATGTGCAACGTGTCTATCTTTCTCTCTCTCTAATATCTATCTATAACTATCTCTCTCTCTCTATATCTCTCTATCTATAAGGAACCGCAGTAAACAACAGGAGTTGCTATAGCAACACACCATGTTTATGTTTTCACGCGAGATCAGTAGTGTGAAAATCACTGCATTTTCAATAAGGTTTTAATTTTAATCTGACTTCATATTGACCATTTTTAACAACAGAGGGTGCTACAGTACATAACGCACTTTCAGGAAAAGTGGGAGACTTGAATATGTTATTGAAAAAAAGTTTGATACAATCAAGAAACAGCTAAAATGTACCTGCTGGCGGTTCTAGTGTTCAGTATAGTTGGCATTGTAACAATCATTTGGCAACCAGGCTTCCTCCAGCAGCTGGAGGTGCATATAGTCATAGAGCCCTGTCTCACTGAGCATCAGCCTGCTGTGCTCTCCTGTCCAGCACCCAGCTGACCTTGCACCGATTGTCCTCTGGTTGGTTTACAATCTCAACATGAAGCAGGTGCACACGTTGGTTCCCCCGACACCCTCTGCTGCCCGTCATGTCCTCTTCTAAGCAGGCTTTGTTTCACATAAATACCAGTGCCACCCGTCTGGCTACAGAGATATGACTGGACATCTTCAGTGGCCAGAAGACAGGAGCTGTGACACTGCTGCATGATAACCAATGGTGTAGTGAGGACGCACCCTAAGTCCTTTGGCTGCCTTGCTAAACTCTCCACCTGACCTGCTTCTCTCACATCATTATGAAAAGAAGGCAACAACGGGCCTGGATAGACCACCAGGGCCCTTTCTCATTTCATCAAATCCCCCTCCTCGACTCCTCGACTCCTCGACTCCTCGGTCCTCCGGTAGTGACCCGGAAATGAATTTCAGTGCGCCATGTTGAAGGACGTCTCATTTCTCTAAATGCACTTCGAGGACCGAGGACCGAGCGTCGAGGAGGCTCTCTGGAGGAGCTCTAACCGAGGAGACACTGATGGGTCCTCCACGTCCTCCACGGCTCCTTCGTGGATGCATTTCTCCTTCAGAGATGTTTCAAAGAGTCGTGACGCACGGCCGGACTTATCTCAGCCAATCACAGCTCTGCATGCATCCCCTGGATATTATATTATTAACTGCTCTCATCCCAGCGCGATGTTTACAGAGAGAACAGCTGTGAGGTCCGTGCAGAAAGCAGAGCAGTGTGTACAATAGATATCACTCATTATAACAGACCTACATTACTCTCTGTATTTGCTGTAGTTATATCTACAAACAAAGAGTCCATATTTTTCTAAAACCATTTAGTGCTTCACAAAATAAAATACACAACGGCTGGAGCCTGATTATATGCTTTAGGAGCTGTAGGTGCGTGTGGTACAGTGTGTAGGTGTGTGTGGTACAGTGTGTAGGTGTGTGTGGTACAGTGTGAAGGTGTGTGTGGTACAGTGTGTAGGTGTGTGTGTGGTACAGTGTGTAGGTGTGTGTGGTACAGTGTGTAGGTGTGTGTGTGGTACAGTGTGTAGGTGTGTGTGGTACAGTGTGTAGGTGTGTGTGTGGTACAGTGTGTAGGTGTGTGTGGTACAGTGTGTAGGTGTGTGTGTGTGGTACAGTGTGTAGGTGTGTGTGGTACAGTGTGTAGGTGTGTGTGTGGTACAGTGTGTAGGTGTGTTTGGTACAGTGTGTAGTGTGTAGGTGTGTGTGTGTGGTACAGCGTGTAGGTGTGTGTGTGTGGTACAGTGTGTAGGTGTGTGTGGTACAGTGTGTAGGTGTGTGTGTGTGTGTGTGTGTGTGTGTGTGTGGTACAGTGTGTAGGTGTGTGTGGTACAGTGTGTAGGTGTGTGTGGTACAGTGTGTAGGTGTGTGTGTAGTACAGTGTGTAGGTGTGTGTGGTACAGTGTGTAGGTGGGTGTAGTACAGTGTGTAGGTGTGTGTGGTACAGTGTGTAGGTGTGTGTGTGGTACAGTGTGTAGGTGTGTGTGGTACAGCGTGTAGGTGTGTGTGGTACAGTGTGTAGGTGTGTGTGTGGTACAGTGTGTAGGTGTGTGTGGTACAGTGTGTAGTGTGTAGGTGTGTGTGTGTGTGTGTGTGTGTGTGTGTGGTACAGTGTGTAGGTGTGTGTGGTACAGTGTGTAGGTGTGTGTGTAGTACAGTGTGTAGGTGTGTGTGGTACAGTGTGTAGGTGTGTGTGTGTGGTACAGTGTGTAGGTGTGTGTGGTACAGTGTGTAGGTGTGTGTGGTACAGCATGTAGGTGTGTGTGGTACAGCGTGTAGGTGTGTGTGTGGTACAGTGTGTAGGTGTGTGTGGTACAGTGTGTAGGTGTGTGTGTGGTACAGTGTGTAGGTGTGTGTGTTGCACAGTGTGTAGATGCAGCGGACAGACAGGTCTCACTTGGGTTGGTGTCCTCTGTCCTCTGCTTACTTGTAATACTTGTAAATACAACTTTTGGCCCGTAATTTATTTTCCTCATTGCAGCGACCAGAGAGGAGAGGGGGGGGATATATCCAGTCTCTGATAGTGTTACGTTATTATGACAGTGCTCTGTTTGATTCTGAAATGGTATATAGTTATATAAATATATGTATGTGTGTGTGTGTGTGTGTGTGTGTGTGTGTGTAGCCTGTTATTGTCTCATGACACCGCACTGTGAATGAATCAAAGTATATATATAAGTCATCATGAACACATCTGTCCATCAGACAGAGGGCTGCTGTGCCTCCTGTCATCATTAATGGACGTCTCTTTAATATGACCGCTCAGGGGAGAGGAGTTCTCATTTCTCGAACCGCCTGCTGCTTCCCCTCCTCTCTCCTCGGTTCCCCTCCTCGACTCCTCCGTTCGCATCTCCTGTGGGCGGGACTAAGTTTTCGAGGATAGGAGTCGAGGATAGGAGTCGAGGAGGGGAGTGGAGGAGGGGAGTGGAGGAGGGGAGTCGAGGAGGGGAGTTAGAGAAATGAGAAAGGGCCCGGGTCATGCTCACTTCCTCCAGATGATGCTGGATGGGCTTCAGTCATGTTTACATGTCCAGATGTATTTCTAAGGCTTGTGTGCAAAGTCATGCACACACCTACACACACCTACACACTACACACACCTACACACTGCCACACAGTGACAAATATGAACAGAAAGTTTGAAGAACACTATTGCCCAAACTATAATTGTAGTCTGAATCATTGAGTTCCCCCTGTATGGAAACACAGGGGACTACACCACACCACACACCTTTGGTATACAACAACTTTTACTACAACGAGCGCAGCCTCACCCTGTTGTAAGGAATACTGCTGCTGCAACTACGAAGTCATCTGGAGGGTTAATGCTGCACGGACACAGCCTCTGACTGGATCCAGAGCATCAGCTGCTGATAGGCACACCGTACATGCACATACATGCACCAGCCTCTTGTTTTATAACATGCACTGTACATGTAGCTATCCTTTGGCAGTGTGTGTGTGTGTGCGTGTGTGTGTGTGTGTGTGTGTGTGTGTGTGTGTGTGTGTGTGTGTGTGTTTGTGTAGTTGGACTAGGCTGCGGGAGAGTCCAGCAGCTGTACAAACAGAGCACACAGATATACTGTTACCCCACTGAGAGCATCCCTGCTCCCCGCTGCGGGCAGACTGGAGGGATCATTACATTACACTATTGTTGTCACACCAAAGCCCTCGATGGGAGAAATGCATCAGAATGAAGACACATAGCCTACACCCAGCTTCAGACACAAACACACAGGTCTGGCTACAGGGAGGGAGTGTTGGTCAAGTCTCTGGAATAGGCACCGACATGGTGGGATAGATAGGATAGGATCTTTGGAAACCCGTGTCTGAACAGCCCCTGTTCAATACATTTATACAGAGCAACAATGCAAACATACAATATAAGAACACTTGTACTAATCCTTTTCCGTTGGATGCATGTTCTTACCTTGCTCTGTGCAGACGCATCCTCACACAAAAGCAGCAGACAGGCGAACAAGTTGGTGTATCTCCACATGTTCTCCCCTGAGTGTTTGCGTTCACAAATCCAAAGCGACAGTCACTGCTTTCAGTCCAATTAGTGCGCCTAGTGTATCTCCATTTCCTTTTCACCATGGAGGATGATATGGAATGAGTCCGCCTGCCTGCGTGTAGCCTGTGGATGTGAGTGTGTGTGCTGAGGAGTGCGCTCTGACTTCACCGCGCGCTCCGTTTTCAGCGTGGCGCACAGCGCCATCTGTCATCCGCTGTCCTGAGGGGAGGGGTCTGCACAGCAGGGGGTGCGTCTGCAGCCAGGGACTGCTATACTGATATGATAATAATAATAATAATAATAATAATAATAATAATAATAATAATAATAATGATAATAATAATAAACAACATTATTATTATTATTTATAATAATAATAATAATAATAATAATAATAATAATAATAATAATAATAATAATAATAATAATAATAATAATAATAATAATACAAAAGTCTTACATTCCCTGGGAGAATGTAAAACTTTGTATCTGACGTTTAATGATTCTTTTGTAATGATTTGTTTATTCTGCAGTTTCAGTTTTAATGCTTCTTCCTAGAGATCAATGAGAAGAAAATAAATACTTTTTAATTAAAAAATCACAATATAACACGGAAGAGCTATAACAACTCAAAATTGCTCTTGAATTGTGTTATAAATGTATTGAACACACTGAGAAGTGTTGGAAACTGTGAGTTTACAGTGGAAGCCCGGCAGCAGATGCTGGAAGGTCCTCTGGCGCCACCGTGTGGACACACTGTCCGCTCAGACAGCAGCTCGAGCCGCTTTGAGACGTCACGGGTGGGAAGACACTGAATGGACATTTGGACATGCAGGAAAAGACATCCAGTGGACGGCTGACTTGATATTTAATAGAAACAGAATGTGAATGAGATCCCACAGAGCACCCAGTGATGTACCTGCAGGAGGGTTCCAGGTGTGAACAACGAGAAGTGTACCTGTTCCATAATACAAGATGCTCGATGTGGTAAGTGCAAAAGAACACATGAATTCAACAAGTGACATATAAGCTAACTGATAAAAGGGTGTGCCGTTTGATTTTGACACAGGGGCCCGCTGCAGGAGATGAAGCAACAACTAAAGCAACAGCTAACCTCAGAGTTAAGCCCTTATCGTGTCAACAACGGATATTTAGTTTAGCAGTGCATATTAATGAACACATCACCAGTCAGCTCTCAGGGCCCATGTGGCTCCGCTCCATCAACCTGTGTCTGCTGTGGAGACATGCTCTGTGACGTTAACAGCAGTAACCACCTGATTGGTTATTTCAATTGAATGTTATTATGTTTTCAATTAATTTCCATGGGATGATGATGGATTTCACATACGATACATTATTTTGCAGCACTGGCTTAAGACTTTTCAATGTATGACATGTGAGGTCGTTTCTATCTCTTCTTCTTCTTAACTTGACTCCCTCCCCTATCAGTAGATCTGTGTAAACACCAGCACAGTAAAGTCCCCACACACACACACACACACACACACACACACACACACACACACACACACACACACACACACAAACTCTATTTCTTACTGAAATATCATTCTTTATTAGTCCTGCAACGAGGACATGTCTTACAGCAAAGGGACAGTGCAGATACAAAGGCGTACATACAGTAAGTCATACAATAAGTGCAATACAATACAATCCAGACTTACATATTAAATAAAGAGCCAATATGATAAATATGAAGGCTTCTCCTTAACCAACCAGCAAAACAGTCACAGTCAGAATCTAATGTCAGTGTTAGCATTCACCGGGGTTAGGAGCAGATACTCTGTATGCAAATTGACCCATTTCAGAATAATATATATGATGTGTTTTATAATGATTGATCATGAAAGTGTTCTCAAAGCTGGTGAAGGTGCAGCTAGTCTGAAGTACTTTGTAGACTGCAGGGTAGCTGGTGGAGGTGCAGCTAGTCTGAAGTACTTTGTAGACTGCAGGGTAGCTAGTGGAGGTGCAGCTAGTCTGAAGTACTTTGTAGACTGCAGGGTAGCTAGTGGAGGTGCAGCTAGTCTGAAGTACTTTGTAGACTGCAGGGTAGCTGGTGGAGGTGCAGCTAGTCTGAAGTACTTTGTAGACTGCAGGGTAGCTGGTGGAGGTGCAGCTAGTCTGAAGTACTTTGTAGACTGCAGGGTAGCTGGTGGAGGTGCAGCTAGTCTGAAGTACTTTGTAGACTGCAGGGTAGCTGGTGAAGGTGCAGCTAGTCTGAAGTACTTTGTAGACTGCAGGGTAGCTGGTGGAGGTGCAGCTAGTCTGAAGTACTTTGTAGACTGCAGGGTAGCTGGTGAAGGTGCAGCTAGTCTGAAGTACTTTGTAGACTGCAGGGTAGCTGGTGAAGGTGCAGCTAGTCTGAAGTACTTTGTAGACTGCAGGGTAGCTGGTGAAGGAGCAGCTAGTCTGAAGTACTTTGTAGACTGCAGGGTAGCTGGTGGAGGTGCAGCTAGTCTGAAGTACTTTGTAGACTGCAGGGTAACTGGTGGAGGTGCAGCTAGTCTGAAGTACTTTGTAGACTGCAGGGTAGCTGGTGAAGGTGCAGCTAGTCTGAAGTACTTTGTAGACTGCAGGGTAGCTGGTGGAGGTGTAGCTAGTCTGAAGTACTTTGTAGACTGCAGGGTAGCTGGTGAAGGTGCAGCTAGTCTGAAGTACTTTGTAGACTGCAGGGTAGCTGGTGAAGGTGCAGCTAGTCTGAAGTACTTTGTAGACTGCAGGGTAGCTGGTGAAGGTGCAGCTAGTCTGAAGTACTTTGTAGACTGCAGGGTAGCTGGTGGAGGTGCAGCTAGTCTGAAGTACTTTGTAGACTGCAGGGTAGCTGGTGGAGGTGCAGCTAGTCTGGAGTACTTTGTAGACTGCAGGGTAGCTGGTGGAGGTGCAGCTAGTCTGAAGTACTTTGTAGACTGCAGGGTAGCTGGTGAAGGTGCAGCTAGTCAGAAGTACTTTGTAGACTGCAGGGTAGCTGGTGAAGGTGCAGCTAGTCTGAAGTACTTTGTAGACTGCAGGGTAGCTGGTGAAGGTGCAGCTAGTCTGAAGTACTTTGTAGACTGCAGGGTAGCTGGTGGAGGTGCAGCTAGTCTGAAGTACTTTGTAGACTGCAGGGTAGCTGGTGAAGGTGCAGCTAGTCTGAAGTACTTTGTAGACTGCAGGGTAGCTGGTGGATTTACTCCAGGTGGAACTAAAGTCTGATTTAAGACTTGATTATATTTCATATCATTCATCCACATCTGTAAAGTAACTAAAGGTATTAAATGTAGTGGAGTAAAAGTACACCATTTACCTCTGAACTGTAGTGGAGTAGAAGTATGAAGTAGAAAACAATTTAAATACTCAAGTAAAGTACAAACATCTTAAAAATAGTACTTAAGTAGAGTACTTCTTTAGAGATATTAAGCTATTTGTGTCTTCTCTGTGGGACAAATAAAGGTATTCTGATTTCTGACGTTGTACTTAAGTAAACTTACTTAGCAGAAGTGGGAAGTAACTATAGTACATGTCATCAAGTACTGTACTTAAATACACATTTATGCTACTTTGTACTTCTACCCCAGTCCCACCACAATTCAGGGTAAGGTGTACTTTTACTGCACTACATGTATTGAATACCTTTAGTTACTTTACAGATCTGGATGAATGATGTGAAACATAAGCAGGGTTTTGTGCATGATCTGTTTGGCTTTGATTGGGGTAACATCGATCTGTGTGCTGATGTGGAGACCGCATGGTCTTATTTTGTATCTTGGTTTTATGGAGATCATTGATAGACATGCACCCTGCGTACATTTAGAGTGAAGGGACGAGACAATCCTTGGTTTCCTGCTGAGCTGTCTAGTCTCCTTCATGAGAGAAACAAGGCGTGGGCAAAGGCTAGGCAATCAGGCTCAGAGATAGAGTGGCTGCGTTTTAGGCAGCTAAGGAATAGCTTCACTTCACATGTCAAAAGTGCAAAGTCGAAGTACTATTTGTCAGTTACCACAGAAAACCTAAATAACCCTAGGACATTTTGGAAAGCCATAACATCGATATCCACCGGTGAGATCCGTAATGAGCTGCCTCCGTGCCTCACCACAGCATCTGGCTCTATATCGGACAGGGCCACTATTATATTAGGGTTCAGTACATTGTCAGAATAAGTGATTTAACTTCTGTTAGACAGCTATCATACTGAATACATATTTACTGTGAATGTGTGCAAACATGTATGGCATATGGCTGTCTAACAGAAGTTAAATCCATTCCTCACTTATTCTGACAATGTACTTGACCCCAAATAAAAGAACCCAATATAAAGAGTTGTTTAATAATAGTGAAGTCACGTTGTAATAACAATAACTCATCTCTCTCGGTTTTCTTTTTGAGCTTTGCTAAAAGCCACTGTGTCAACTGTCCATCGTGAGTTGCCGTCCGGACTTCCGGACCATCTCGCACATGCGCAGTACCGATGGGGCAGGGGGACGGATCGGGTAGTGACAGTGGGTAGCATATGACAACATCCGGAACTACCGGAAATGATAACTGCCGTGAAGTATTTCCAGTATTATTAAAAATAATGAATTACAGCCGTAAAAATGCAATAAATGAAAAGCGATGAAAGAGAATATGAGGAGAAGAGGCGTGATTAGTTATATATTGAATCTGTCATCATTCAGGAATACTCCTCGTTAAATGTTGCATTTTTCTTGACTTTCCTTTTAAGACACAGAGCCCTTTGCTCAGCAACATGGCGATTGTTTGGCATTGAACCTTTCTCTTCTCTGAAAGGTCATTTCAGACCGTAATGTCCTTCAGTGAGGTTGGCGGAACTTTTCATGAATTCCAAAACTTAAGATCTTCTATCTTTTCATCAGCTGATCCCTCACTGAAGTCGTGGTTGTTTACCAGCAGTTCCTCCAAGCTGGTTAATGATGCGATTGACTGCAATGGTGGGACAGCTGTTTACAATTTGGCGGTCTCCTCTCAGCAGTCCATTGACGACCCACCCTAGCAGGGTTCTGACAGCATACAGTCCATCATCATCGCAGTTCACCACCTCCCAAGGTTCCATGAGTTTTGAGGCATTAGCTCCAATTAGCAGCTCCACGTCAGCGTCCATGACAGGACGTTTCAGAGTTTAAGTGGGGCCATGCACCTAACTCTTCCTGTTTTGGAATGTTGTCACGAGTCACAGGCATTACAGCTTGTGTGAACACATCAGGTAGCGCGTAGTAATTGGTACTGTTGCGTGCAGCCACCTCCAACCCAGAAATGATGTGACTACCCACAAGCTTTTCCTGACTCGTTGTTCTCAACAGGAATTTGGATTCTCTTCCTCTCATCTTAAGCTCCCTCATCGGTCGCTCTGAGCAACAGGTGGCCGTGCTACCAGGATCTAGGAAGCCATAAGTGTGTATCACTGTGCTGCCGTTTGTAGCCTCATCTCAACGGGCACAATGGGCCAGGCACACTCCTGTCCTCCAGCCCCAATATGGCCACATGTTTTGGTAGAAACGTTGTGATCCTCTGTTGATGTTTCGTGCTGTATGTCCTCTGATGAGACTTCCTTTCTCGGTGAATGGATGTGGAGGATAGTGGGATGTTTTAAATCACACACTTGGCAGTACAGGCGGCGGCGGCGGCAGTCCTTACTCATGTGTCCAACAGCTAAACAACCAAAACAAGCACCCTTTTCTTTCAGAAAACTACTTTTCTCTGTGTGCATCATCCTCTCCATTTTGTAGCATGTCTCCAACTTGTGATCCTCTTCACACAGCAGACAAGATATCCTTCTTGGCCTATACGGTAGCCTGTTCTCCTTTTGCTTTTCAGGTGCAGTTCCACGATTGACAGCTTCAACAGAAGTAGCAAAACTGCTGCCTTTCTGGCAACTGGGATATGTTGTTTCCACTTATGTATTTTGGTGAAGAGATGGACGTGTCTTGAATGTTTCCAAACATCGGATCAGAGGCAATAGATACTTGTCGCTCAACAAACTTGACAATATCGCTGAAACCTGCTTGACGATGTTGCCTCTCCTGTAGCTCGTAAGCAAGGTTTCTCCATCTTTCCCTCATTGTATAGGGCAACTTTAAGATCATCGCCCGCATGTTAGTTGGCATATTCATCTCTGACATGTAGCTCATGTCCTCCATGGCATTGCAGCAAACACGGAGACACAAAGAAAAGCTTGCAAAGCTTTAGCATCCTCTGTTTTCACTGGTGTCCATCCAAGCGCTTGCTCCATGCATGCAGGGGCTATTATTTGTTGATTTCCAAAGCGTTCTCTCAAAAGTGTCTTTGCTCTTTGGTATCCCCTGTCGGGTGGCATATGGTGACAGTTCTTTGGGTTGACCCTTGGTGTATTGTTCCAAAAAGTAAAGGCAATCAACATTGGTAGCAGTCTTTGCTTCCACTCCATGTTCAAATGCTCGTATGAATGCACTATACTCCAAAGGATCGCCATCAAAGGTTGGTATTTCTCTTGGTGGCAGTGACAATGTTGACTGTTGCTGCACCAGCAGAGCTGTGATATCAGTTTGCCTTTGCATGATGTTGATAATGTTGCCTTGATTCACGTTACTTTGCACTGAACCCGTATGTTGGTTGGTTTCCTGCACCACATGCGTGTCAAGATCATGAATGACTTGTGTGGCAGAGAATGTCTGCTGACATACTTGAGATGACTGGGATTGAGTTCATAGGCTTTAGATCCATTTCCTTCTGGTATTGTCATTGCTGTGAATGCCTCCATTGGCAATATGGAGTGTTACTGCCACCTACTGGTTGATGATGCAACTGCTGGTTTGAATCTTTGGGGCGGAGTATAGTCCATTTAGCTTAGGAACCTTCCTAAAGGAGTGAAATGACCCGGAAGTCCCTCAGTGGCAGCCATGATAAGTGCCGTTCCAATTCTCCAAATGAAAGGAAAGGAGGTTTCAAACTTCCTTTATAACCTCCTTTAGCTTAGGAACCACTGGACCTCCCTTGATGAAAGGAGAGGAGAAAATGCTGCCCCACAATGCATTGCAGCCACAGCATTTGCCATCACTCAACAGTTGGCCGTTCACGGAAACAACCGATTATGACCATACTTGCCAACCCTCCTGATTTTCGCGGGAGACGCCGGATTTCATTGCCCTCTCCCGGTTTCCTCCCGGGGTCATATTTCTCCCGCATTTCTCCCAGATTTCTGACAAAATCCGATTTACTCAGGACTGTTTGCACTCAGACTTTAATACAGCTACACCATTGTTTGGTTTCCGTGGTAGCGCGTGCAACTGAAAGTCTGAGAGGGTGAGCCGATAGTCACAGAAAACAGAACAAGAATCGACAACTCTACCCTCTGCTCACTCCTTTCCTGAAAAATACAGGTCCAGCCCACACATGTGCTCCATCAAGCATGCTGCTTCAGGCTGCAAGACAGTGCACTTACAACTACAAGAAGCATGTGTCGATGTTAATCTAATACAGCTCCGGTGATCCACTAACACCCCCCCTCCCGCGGTGGTTTTGAAATGCTCCCAGATTTCTGAGGTCTCAAGGTTGGTAGTACAATTATGACGGAGAAATGATATCATGAAAGTTACGGTGCTTATTAAGCATTTTAAAACGTATGTGGTAAGTTGTCAAAGTGCTTTGTTTTGAACGTTCATCAGTATTATAATCAAAGAGAGAAATATGAACGTTAGTTTTCACTGAAATGATTAAATAAAGTCAACATTTCAGTCTTTACTGAGCTGTGTGGGGTTTGTTCAACTTCTAAAAGATGTTTGAATGGTGATATACACAGTGATAGATGTTAAGGACTAACGTTTATAATAAATACATCTGTATTGATTTTAAGATCTTTAGTTCATACAATCATACGTATTGGGATCATTGGTATTAAAGTGGACCGGAGGGAGAGGGTGACGAGCACAAGTTTCACTTTCCTTTTTTATTTCAATTCCAGCTTTGGTCCTGAAGAATCTGTTTCTCTGTTGTCCACGTTCATAAAGCAAAGCAGCAGCATCAGAGCACGGTGCAGAGTCCTAGATGAGTTTACAGTAGTCCCTCGTTCTTATTGAACATCCATGTTGTAGTCCGCTGTATAGAAAACTGTAGTTTCCATGGTTTCCCCACAGCAGCTGACGCACACAATGACGTCCGCTGGCGCATCATAAACACGTCGGATAGTGAGAGTGCAGTCGATTCTCTAAAGTACCGCAGTCTCTTCTCCTAAGTCCTTTTGAATTCTCCTATCCACTATCCCTTAACGCCGTGACGTTTCACACAGAGGTCAAGGAATAGGAGATAGGGTTAGAATTTAGGAGCTGATTTTTCGATTACCCTGAGCTCCCCGACAACTAGGGTGGCCATCCGTCCGGTTTTAGGTAGGACAGTCCGGTTCTCAATGTCTGTGCCCGTCTGCCGGCGCAGCCTTGAGCCAGACGCTCATTTGTCCTCCTTTTGAGGTCATCCCTATTTTATACTTTTATGGTATAAAAAAAAATAGACAATTAGACAAAGAAATACAAAAAATAAGTGATGTGTAAGTATATACCCCCGTAAGACTTGTGGTCTTACAAATTATTGGCTGAATGCGATGTCAAATAAATATCTTGTATTTCCTTGGTTAATAAACGAAAACAATTAGCCATGTGCTTCTTGACATCACGTTCACGGCAGGGCACTGTGGCACTGAGTGACGTTAGCGCTAGCCGACTAGCTCATGAGCCAACTCCACCTAGTTAGCGGTAGGGTTAAACCGCAGAAACGCCGAAACGAAATACTTCATTTAATCCTGAATGGTTCATTCATCACAAAAAGCCGAAAAGAAAAGATAACTTCCATGCTTTTTGGACGTTGTGTCGTTGCGATGTGGACATAAGCAGCAAAGGAAAAGGTGCCGTAGACAGACATGCTAACACAGATAAGCACAAAAGCAACGATCAAAGCGCAGGTGCCTCTTCACTTTGATCGTTTTTCCGTGAAGCTTCATCGCCTCAAGATGACACAATCTCCACTGCAGAACTTTGTAAAGTGTATCATGCCGTCAAGCATCACCAGTCATACAGGAGTAGACTGTGGAATAAAAGTCGATCGCACAATCTACAACGACTCATCAATAGCAAAAGGGATGACCTGTGGAAAAACAAAGGCCAAAGCTTTGTGCGAAAATGTCCTAGCACCCTACTCTGTCCAGACGCATGTGGATTATATAAAAGAAAATGAACTGCATTATTCAGTGGCAAGTGATGCATCAAACAAAGGTACGATCAAGTGTTTCCCCATTGTACTGAGATATGTTCACCTTGAGGAGGAAGTGCAACATGCAGTGTTGCATTTTTACAGTGATAGCAACGAAAAGTCAGAAGCTATAACAAATCAGCTGCTATCTAAACTGGAGATGTCTGGACTAGATGTGAACAAAATGTCAGCATATGCAGCAGACAACGCCAGCGTTAACTATGGAGGACACAACAGTGTTTATCAGAAACTGAAGCTGGCTCAAAAAGACGTGCTCGCTGCAAACTGTTTAGCCCATATTCTGCACAATGCAACAAGATATGCAGCAAGCAACTTGGATATGGACATTGAAAATGTTGTGCTTAAGGTGTATAGCCATTTTAGCATCTCAGCTAGCAGAACGGCGCAGTTGAAGGAATTCTGCGAGTTTGTGGAAGAGGAGGAATGCAATCTGCTGCGGCACGTTGTCAGGAGATGGTTGTCTCTGCTGCCATCTATTGACAGCATTTTGAAGTGTTGGAGACCCCTGGCCAGCTACTTTCAGAGTCGAGGTGAGAAGGAATCAATGCTCCAAGATTGTGTGGAAATGCTTTGGAGAGGATGGTAACGAAGTATCTGAGATGTATTTTCTCTTCCTCAGTCACATTCTGAAAGTGTTTTCAGACTGCATTGAAGCACTTGAGGCCAAGTCATTCAGCATAACCTCTGTGTTTAAGGTAAAGACTGAACTGAAAGGGAAACTTGAGAGAAGGTTAAAGGACACATCTGTTGGCTTTGCTGTGAACAACAAACTCAAGCAGCTAACCCCTGATCTGGCAAAGAAATGTGAGGCTGATTTTCTTGTTTTCTATGAAAGAGCCAAGAAATACGTGAGTGAAAGGTATGACTTCTCTGAGAACAGCTTTCATAGTAAAGTGTCAACGCTTGGCCTCACAACTGCTGTGTCCTATGGAGAATACAGTGATGCAGCCTGCAGCCTGAAAGACATTGACATGGATGGATTCTATGAGCAATATGGCATGGTGGAAGCTATTCTCAGCTCTTCAGAAATGGAAGGATGCCGCAGTGAGGAGCGGTATCTCAAACTGTTTTCCAAAGCAGAAGTCCCACTTGTGAATCTGAGGAAGGTCAGCGCCTACATCTTCTCCATCCCATGTAGCAATGCCCATACAGAACGTGTCTTCTCAATGATGACCTCAGCATGGAGAAATGAGAGACATCGTCTGGATGTGGACAGTGTTAAGGCAGAGCTGCACATTTGTGTCAACTTCACATTTCAGTTGCACATTTGAGTGCACAGACATGTACCAGAGACTCCTTACAAACAAAAAACTCTTGGAAGCAGCCAGGAAAGGGCAAAAGTATCGAAAATAGACTTTCAACTTGTGGTTAGTACACTAGTCTCATTGTGTTTTGAGTGTGAAGGATTCTGTGAAGCCAGGATAAAAACTAAAAGATAATCCAAAAGTGTCCTCCTTTTTGGTGTTATGGAAATGGCCCCCCTACCGACAACATCCCACTAGTATTACACATTAAGTAATTTCACAGCGAATTATCTGTTGGAAAGCTATAAGTATGACGGAGGCAAAGGGAACATCGACTAAACCGTTGAAAGATGAAGATAATAAATCCATCGCCGAAGTGGTAAGGACCTTGCTACGTGAGGAGCTAGATGCTAGCCTCGATCGAGTAGCTAACAAGATTGATGCTATGCACTGAGAGCTAGCAACTGTAACGACTAGGATTACTTCAGCTGAAGGAGAGCTGGATGCTTTGAAAAATAGCTCTAAGAAAGATTCTACCGTCCTTTCCACCGTTCAAGAAAAGATGCTGTGTTTCGAACAGAAGATAGCGGATCTTGAGGACCGTAATAGGAGGTGCAACAGTCGGGTTTATGCTCTATGCGAGGACGCGGAGGGTGACGCCCCGGTGCAGTTTCTGGAACGCATGATATCCACTTGGTTCCCCGCTCTGAAGCAACTTAAACCTGAAATAGAGCGTGCGCACAGAATCTCCCGCGGCGGTCCCCCTACAGAGGGAGAACGGCCCCGGGCTTTTATCTTCTGCTGTCTACGCTTCTCCACACGCCAAGCTTTCCTCCGTGAGGCGAGGAAACACCCCCCTTCAATCGGTAACAGAGCTCTCCTCTTCGCTGCTGACTTCAGCGATTATACAGCTAAATGCCGAAGAGCATTCTCACGGGCTCTGGATGCTTTCTTGATTTACCCTGCCACTCTCAAGATTAGAATGGGTTACTCCACTCATCTCTTCGCTTCAGCCGTGGATGCGGAGCGGTTTTTGGAGAAGCGCCCTTCTGTAAACTAGTTGTTCACACTAATCCTAATATTATCACTTAATATTAGCAAATTCGATTTTATTTTTTAAAACATATTGATGTAAATACATACACATATCGATTTGTTGTATACATATTGCAAATCAAAACCTTTATTCACTAATAATTACCAAAAATCGTAGTTCTATCTCCTGTTATCAATGCATTCACATTGCCCGCCATGAACTTCCGGGGAACGATCCTCGTCTACATGAACCACGTGACGATAACCGTTTTTGGACTTATATAGAGAACCGCAGTGACGCGTCCTAAAACCCGGAAGTAAGTTAGCATTTTTAGCACTTCCGGTTCCTTCGTCAAAAAAGCAATGTATTTTCTCCATAGGGTTTTGGAAAATAGATCGAAATAAGGTCTGTGGTTGACACAAATTTAAGAGATAAATCACGTTTTGTTCTACGACAGTAGATACATCAGCAGTGACCCCACTGGTGATTTCTGAAGAGTTTACGTGTCTGAAAAACGATGGTTGTTACCGAGTGGCTGAATAGGACTACAGAAATGGTCGAGTCCGTTGTACGTCATTACGCCTACACACGTAAACACTCCCGCTAAGTTTGTTTTCCCCTGCGTTCTGCTTGAAAGCAAGTACCTGGCTATCTTTAGTAGCCTATCTGTAGTATCTTTAGTATCTGTATATCTATATCTTACCATTTATAATCTCTATTTTTGAAATGGTCATTTTTAACACTGTAGTTTTATAAATTATAGAACAATTAATTACCAGTGTTTTCCAATTTTACTCGGCAGTTCGTTTCGTTGGCTAACGTTAGCTAAAGCTAAGCTAGCGCTACTAGTTAGCTACGCAATGGTTTGTTGCTTTCCTCCGGGTTGCAGCCACAGGTCTTCGCATGAAACGTGCTCGTTCTATCGTTTCCCGGCCAAAGTTTTCCAAAGGAGAGTCTGGATTCGTGCCATGAGGTAAGCTGACGTTACATTGTTGTCCATGTCACGGTGAAATGTAAATGATGGGTAGTGTATCGCCGTTTTAGAGATGGCACTGCTGAAAAGACCGCAACATAAGTAAAGATAATGAATACATCCTATTAAAACCTGTGTGGCTTATATGATAAGTCTAATTAGTACAAGCAGCATAACGTTTCACCATGTAACTAAAGATTGTATTCAGGGAAATCAGTTTGACATATTGAACTAATAACAAATCACCTCTGCCTGGCAGAGAGCTCTCTGCTCCATAGCTTCTCTTGGACGTAACATCACATGTACATTTTACATTTATATTCAATTTAATATTCCATCCCTAACATACTTTTGTATATATAATAACTTATATTTTGTTTTTCTTGTTATGCTGCTGCAACACATACATTTCCCTAATTGGGATCAATACAGTAATATCTTAATTAATTAAGAAATATAACTATTATAATCAGTGTAGCAGCTGACACATTGTGTGATTACTTAAAAAACAATGATTTATTTGAAGATTTTCAGTCTGGCTTTAGAACACATCATAGCACAGAGACAGCTCTGGTTAAAGTCACAAATGATATTCTAATAGCCTCAGACAAGGGACTTGTCTCTATTCTTGTTTTGCTCGATCTCAGTGCTGCATTTGATACTATCGACCATGATATCCTATTGCAAAGACTAGAGCACTTGGTTGGCATACAGGGAACTGCTTTAGGCTGGTTTAGGTCCTATCTATCTGAACGCTCTCAGTTTGTACGTGTCAACGATGAATCTTCCACGCAAACCAAAGTTAGCCATGGAGTGCCACAGGGCTCAGTGCTCGGACCTATTTTGTTCACATTATATATGCTTCCGTTAGGCAATATTATAAGGAATCATTCTGTAAACTTTCATTGTTATGCGGATGATACTCAACTATATTTATCAATTAAGCCTGATGAAATTAATCATCTAAATAAAATTCAAGACTGCCTTAAGGACTTAAAAACGTGGATGACCTTAAACTTTTTGATGTTAAACACGACCAAAACTGAAGTTATTGTACTTGGCCCGAAGAATCTACGAAACAAATTATCTAAAGATATACTAACTATGGATGGCATTAATTTGGCCTCCAGTGAGACTGTAAGGAATCTTGGTGTTATATTTGATCAGGATTTATCCTTTAACGCCCACATAAAATCAATTTCAAGGACCGCCTACTTCCATCTACGTAACATTGCAAAAATCAGGCATATCTTGCCTCAAAACGATGCAGAGAAACTAGTCCATGCATTTGTTACTTCTAGGCTGGATTATTGTAACTCTTTACTATCAGGGAGTACCAAAAAGTCAATCAAGTCGCTTCAGCTGATTCAAAATGCTGCGGCTCGTGTACTAACCAGAGTTAGGAGAAGGGACCACATTACTCCTGTTCTGGCTGCCTTACACTGGCTCCCTATAGAACACAGGATAGAATTTAAAATTCTTCTTCTCGCCTACAAAGCCCTTAATGGGCAGGCGCCATCTTACCTTAAAGAACTCATTATACCCTACTGTCCTACTAGGGCATTGCGTTCCAAGAATGCAGGGTTGTTGGTTGTTCCTAGAGTCTCTAAAAGTACAATGGGAGCCAGAGCCTTTTCTTATCAAGCTCCACATTTGTGGAATCAGCTTCCAGTTTGTGTTCGGGCGGCAGACACCCTATCCGTTTTTAAGAGTGCGCTTAAGACCTTCCTTTTTGATAAAGCTTATAGTTAGGGCTGATTAGATTCAGCCCCTAGTTTTGCTGATATAGGCTTAGTTTGTCGGGGGACATCTTACTTCTTCCTTCTCTCTGTCTATACCTGTGTACTCTCATGTTCCGATTAACCCAGCTTCCCCAAATGTCTTTCTTTTTGGGGTCTATATATGCTGGGATCCGGAGTCATGGATGATCCTGCGGTCTTGTGTCCTGGATCGCGAGCGCTGGATCTTGAGTCGTGGCTGTGGTCCTGGATCATCGGTCCTGGATGGATATCCTCGTGGATTCATCTTCCTATTATACACACATGCATTTCCAAACATTTGGACTACCTATGTTGCAAATGTATTATCTTTTCAATTTACACACGGCATCTATTGCACGTCTGTCCGTCCTGGGAGAGGGATCCCTCCTCTGTTGCTCTCCCTGAGGTTTCTCCCATTTTTCCCTTTAAACTGGGTTTTCTTTGGAAGTTTTTCCTTGTACGATGTGAGGGTCTAAGGACAGAGGGTGTCGTATTGTCATACTGATATTCTGTACACACTGTGAAGACCACTGAGACAAATGTAACATTTGTGATATTGGGCTATATAAATAAACATTGATTGATTGATTGATTGATTGATTGACACCTATTTTCAATATGGATTAATCTACCTTTATTTCTTTAGTTAAATTTTGATCTGTAAAAATGTCAAAATAGTGAAAATGTTCACGAGACAAAGTGCAAGGTTATATCTTTAGATGTTTTGTTTTAGCCTATGTACTGTATGTCTTAATGCTCTTATTTGTGACGATGTGACTTCCATGAAACTAATATTTTATATCTTCCCAACAGACGAGCTGACAGGAAGCCTAACACTCTAACAACCACAACATTGCAAAGGCGAGTAAATGTAAATTAAAAACGATTCACAATTTCTTAATGTCTTCTTCTCTCTTGCAGTGAGGTGAAGCTGACCTTGCACTTGGTGCCAGTAAGGATGCTCCTCACGCAGGCTGAATGTTTCTCTTCCTTACTGACACAGAAGCCCTTAATTTGCAATACTTCACTAATTGTCATCTCCCTGGCTCCGTAGGGACACTTTACCTCCAGCACAGCGGAAGACCCTACAGACCATCTGGAGATGCCCCCAACACTCCTGATTGGGAGAGCCACACACCTGACTCATGGACCTGCATCTGGGATGCAGTGGTGAATGCTCTGACGCCCTCACATTCATTCATAGTCCCCCACTGTACAGACAACACACCATCAAGGGCCTGTTGTTGCCCTAGCACCCTGGCACTAAGGGCAGCAGTCACACGCTTTGACCTCAGGACAGCTCCAACGTTGCTGCCAGTCAACCTTCCTTTCCTGAACAGATGCCAGTTTGGGTTGGTTCGCTGACCAGTGTAGCCACCTGAATTGCCCTCTGTTGCTCCTCAGACAATGCCATGCTTGCCACAATTGCCTCAGGTCCCTGATGCCCAACAGATTTGATAATTTCAGGAACAGTAAGTGTTTCCAAGCTGTAGTGTTCCTCTTCTGGCTCGGGGGAGAGAAGCCAAGACATTCCTGAGAACCTGCCCCGAGTCTGTCCCTCAGCCAGTCACGATCTTCGGAGGTGGGCTCTATTGTCAGCGGATTGAATGAGTTATTGGTTGGAGGAAATAGCTCCTCCACTGAATGCGTACGTTTAGCTGCCTTTGGCTTCTTCCACTGACAGGGGGTGTCAGTGCAGCGGAAAGTGTGGATGGCAAAGATGGCTAATGAGCCGCATGACTGCATTCTCCACGTGGGCATTCACATTCTGTGGAGAGAATTCCCTCTTCTCCTGTGGTGGTGGGATTGTTTTATTATTTAAAATATATTTACATTTGTAATGCCTTCCCAATTATCCCTTTAATTGTTTATAGCCTACTGTATGTTTATTTCATGGATATTTCTGTGTTTTCTGGTGTGTAATATTTGTAATCTTGGGGCCTCTTCTCTTTAACGTCTACATGCACGTCTGCATGCATGTCTACGTCACTGGCTCAGATAATGAAGAACAACAAAATAAGTTGTCATAGCTATGCAGATGACACACACATTTACGTAACCAATTCACCAGGAGACTATGCTCCAATTCAAACACTGAGTTCAATTGTTCAATGCACTTACTCAGTGTTTAAATTGGAGCATCGTCAATGACTGGATGTGTCAGAACTTTCTCCAATTAAACAAAGATAAAACTGAGGTCATGGTTTTTGGAGCCAAGGCAGAACGTTTAAAAGTTAGCGCTGAGCTTCAGTCTGCAATGTTCAAACCAACAGATAGAGCCAGAAATCTAGGTGTAGTCATGGACTCTGACCTGAGTTTCAACAGTCACATTTAAAACAGTTCCTAAATCAGCCTACTATCACCTAAAGAACATATCTAGGATTAAAAGACTAATGTCACAGCAGGATCTGGAAAAACGTGTCCATGTTTTTATCTTCAGTAGACTGGACTACTGCAATGGTGTCTTCACAGGTCTCACTAAAACATCCATTAGAAAGCTGCAGCTGATTCAGAATGCCGCTGCTCGAGTCCTCACTAACACTAAGAAAGTGGATCACATCACTCCTGCTCTGAAGTCTTTACACTGGCTTCCTGTGTGTCAAAGAATAGATTTATAAATACTGCTGCTGGTTTATAAAGCACTGAATGGTTTAGGCCCAAAATACATGTCTGACCTCCTGCTAAACTATGAACCATCCAGATCTCTCAGGTCTTCAGGGACTGGTCAGCTTTCTGTCCCCAGAGTCAGAACTAAACATGGAGAAGCAGCATTCAGTTATTATGCTCCAAACATCTGGAACAAACTCCCAGAAACCTGCAGGTCCGCTGCAACTCTGACTACTTTTACATCCAGCAAGAAGACTTTCCTTTTTGCCGCTGCTTTTAATTGAACTGTTCACATCTTAAACTGCACTGTAACTTTTATCCATGTATTTTTTCTTTTAATGTTTATTTTATTAGCTTTTCTTTTTAATGACTGGTTTTAAATGCCATTTCTTAATGTCTTTCATTTTTTGTAAAGCACTTTGAATTGCCTTGTGTTGAAAAGTGCTATATAAATAAACTTGCCTTGCCTAATAAAGATGTCATGTGACACATAAAATGGATTTGTTGATGGGAATTAATGTGAATAAATGAACTCTAGGTTAACGGTACTCTTGCTATAACTACTCACCGACACTCTATAAACCTTGTCCCTCATGCTAGCCCTGACAACACCGGTAAGCACACCTTCATCGAGGCTGCACGTGTCCTGACTTGGAGTGGTTCTCTCCTCTATCTCCAGTCTTCTTGTCATCTTTGTAAAACGATATCAGACTGGTCATTGACACAGCCATGACTTCTAGTTGAATTCAGTGTGGCTCAAATGAAAAGCTTTGTTAAAATATGCAAGCACGCGGAAGTCAAAGTCAGCTTTATTGTAAACAAATTCTACATGTGTTATAAATCCAGAAATATCGTTTCCCACAGTGTGACATGTATACATAAAACAAAACAAAAAGGGCCTAGATAAACGGGGTATACAGTTTAAAATGTTAATATATTTAAAGTGTTCAAAGTGCAGTTTCAGTACAAGTCAGTTGAAACGATCTTAAGTTGGCGTGACGTTGAAGTCGTGCTGTACTGGCTTGTAGTTCGTTTATAGCATAACGTTAGCATTTCGCTTTTGGCGACTAGATTTATGATTCAAAAATTATAAAAGTAGGGGAGACATGTGGAGATTATCCGGCTGAACAAAACGTGATCCTTCTCTTAAATGTGTGTCAACCACAGACCTTATTTCGAGCTATTTTCCAAAATCCTATGGAGAAATTGCATTGCGTTTTTGACGAAGGAACCGGAAGAAGTTTACATCCGGGTTTTAGGACTGCGGTTCTCTATATGGCTCTGGCCAGACCCAGACTGCAGTCGGATAGTTTAAAAATCAGCTCCTAAGTTCTAACCCTATCGTCTATCCCTTGACCTCTGAGTGAAACGTCACGGGGTCTAGGGATAGTGGATAGGAGAATTCAAAAGGACTTAGGAGAAGAGACTGCGGTACTTTAGAGAATCGAATGCACTCTCACTATCCGACGTGTTTATGATGCGCCAGCGGACGTCTTGAATGTGCGTCTGCTGCTGTGGGGAAACCATGGAAACCACAGTTTTCTATACTGCGGACTACAACATGGATGTTTAATAAGAACGAGGGACTACTGTGAACTCATCTAGACTCTGCACCGTGCTCTGATGCTGCTGCTTTGCTTTATGAACGTGGACAACAGAGAAACATATTCTTCAGGACCAAAGCTGGAACTGAGATAAAAAAGGAAAGTGAAGCTTCTGCTCGTCACCCTCTCCCTCCGGTCCACATTAATACAAATGATCCCAATACGTATGATTGTATGAACTAAAGATCTTAAAATCAATACAGATGTATTTATTATAAACGTAAGTCCTTAACATCTATCACTGTGTATATCACCATTCAAACATCTTTTAGAAGTTGAACAAACCCCACACAGCTCAGTAAAGACTGAAATGTTGACTTTATTTGATCATTTCAGTGAAAACTAACGTTCATATTTCTCTTTGATTATAATACTGATGAACGTTCAAAACAAAGCACTTTGGCAACTTACCACCTATGTTTTAAAATGCTTAATAAGCACCGTAACTTTCATGATATAATTTCTCCGTCATAATCGATTGTTTCCGTGAACGGCCGACTGTTGAGTGACGGCAAATGCTGCGGCTGCAATGCATTGTGGGGCAGCATTTTCGCTTCTCCTGCCGGTTAGGGAGGTCCAGTGGTTCCTAAGCTAAAGGAGGTTATAAAGGAAGTTTGAAACCTCCTTTCCTATCATTCTCATCATTCTCGAGAATTCGACCTTCCGGGTCATTTCACTCCTTTAGGAAGGTTCCTAAGCTAAATGGACTATTCGACTTCAGCCCCAGCGCCATATAGATAGAAGAGTTACGACACCGGAAGTCCAAAAACGGTTATCGTCACGTGGTTCATGTAGACGAGGATAGTTCCCCGGAAGTTCATGGCGGGCAATGTGAATGCATTGATAACAGGAGATAGAACTACGATTTTTGTTAATTATTAGTGAATAAAGGTTTTGATTTGCAATATTTATACAACAAATCGATATGTGTATGTATTTACATCAATATGTTTTTAAAAATAAAATAGAATTTGCTAATATTAAGTGATAATATTAGGATTAGTGTGAACAACTAGTTTACATGTTAGGCTAAAAGTGCCTTGGTTAAAGAGCCTGTTGCTGTTTATTTATAGCTTTGAATTCTTTCAAACCAATAGTATCTTCTTAAACTTGTATGGTAGTCAGGAGCATCACTTTCTAATGTTTATTGATACATTTAGAGGGAGGGGATCTAAAGTAATGCTTTAAAATTCAGATTAGATTAATTTCTACCATTTCCTTAAATTCATGGTAGTTTCAGTAATCCCCTGGTAATTGAGGACACAAGTTATCTAAATGACTAATGTCATCTGTATGGCTTTCAGAAAGGACAGGAGACCGACAGGTGACTATCAAAGGACTAGCAGCAGCAGCAGCATGATGTTGATGATGATGATGATGATGATGATGATGATGATGATGATGATGATGATGATGATGATGATGATGATGATGATGATGATGATGATGATGATGATGATGATGTTAAATGTGTTGCTTTAGGAACATCCATTGCAAATAAATGGAATTCAATAAACATTGAATAGCATATCATGCAGTTTGTCTGTGCCTTTTCCTCCGTGTTGTCCTGGTTTGCTGTGCTGCCTCCTAGTCGCCACCATGGTTTGCTGTGCTGCCTGGGGATGCTCAAATCGCTCAGAGAAAGGAGTACGAATGTACGGCTTCCCCACTGACACACAGCGGAGGAAAAAATGGCTGGCTCAAGTCAGCAGGAGCAATTTCAAGACCAACAGCAACAAAATATGTGATGTAATTATATACAAACACTGCATTTGCACTTTTTCACAAAACGAAAACCACACCAGTGGGAAAGCTTAATGTTTTGTTTAATACAAAAAACAGGGAAAGGCTTGAAAAACACAGAGAGTTGAGACTCAGGGTGCAGGGTGAGGGTCTCAGTGCAGGTATTCAGGCTCCATCGAATCCCCCTCTGGTTCTTGTGCTGAAAGTAACAGACAGGAGAAAGGGTTATAAACACACAGCACACCTATTGGATGGGAAATGCCTTGGGGAGATAAGGTGTTTACTTATATAAAACAGTAGTATTAAACTTACCTTGTGTTTTCACTCTCACGTAAGTCCCTCTCCCTTTGCCATAAATCCAGAATCAGCTGAACTGCAACATTATACAGACGGCTAATAATCAACAGAATCACAAGGACACAATATGGCACTTTTACACGCACCAAAGTTATATTTATCTAATATTTAACTCCCTCCACCCCTGCATACAATCCCGTTTAGAAGCCCCTCTTCTCTAATTCAACATGTTGGACGAAATGACATTAAGAGAACGGAATTTACAATTAAAAGGCTGTTCAACGTGTGTTGCTAACTTGCTTCGGTATGCTAGCTTAATCTGTTATCTGTAAACGTTCCCTAAATCTACTAATTTAGGGATAATCCACTGACATCCTTTAATACACATGTTCATTTGAATCAGATGTACTGATAATATCCGCAATATACATCTTTAAACTTCTTCTTACCTTTAAAAGTCCGTCACGAACGGTCTATTATGCTGCAACTCTACAGCTCTACTAGCCTTGGCGCTAACTTCCGGGGAACGATTGAGAGGCTCCACGATCCGCCATTGCTGTAAAAAAGTGGTCCATTGGAGTGAACGGAGATGTCGTGACTCTTCTATTAAATAGCTCTGGCCAGACCTAATGTCAATAATCTGCATTGTAAACATGACACAAGGTGGCGCCATATCCATGTCATTCATGTCAGTGAATGTACTACTTTGAAATACCCTTTGTATGTGTTAAAGGTAACCGGCTCGAGATACACTTTGTTATATTCGATGGAATGCTCTTAACATCCCGATAGCAATGAATATCTTAAGTGCTTTGACAAAAAATACATACAAAAAGATTATTTGCGCGTTCGTGCGTGTTGGAGGAGGGGCTCTGTAAGGAAGTGGCAGATTTTTTTCGGCTGTGTATTTTCAAATTCTAGCGCACTCGAGCTGGTTTCTTCAAAATGACCTACCCCACCTTTAAGTAAAAAAAGTTGCCTTGCCTTGAATAAAATTCACGCAACTCTTAATATTCGATACTGTGTATTTAAGTGGCGATGGAGATTATTTGTTGACCCTGCTTTAAAGGACATGTTGCCTTTAGAAATGGTGCGCTTTATCACTGCCTGGGTTTTGGTTGAAGTGGTTTCGCGTTTGGCTAATTTCCCATCCGAAAAACACGTGGTCTCCCTGTTCTGTAGCCTGCCACTTGTTATGACTTCTCTCTCTCTCTCTCTTGCGTATTCCGTTAAGACCATAGACTGTATATATAAATACAGAAGATAACACCTTTTAGAGAGTTTTGTTCAGTAGGCCTATGCAGATAAATATTTGTTTTACAATAGAAACATTTTTCTCCATAAATGTTCCTACATGCTGTGAGCATCAACTTTAAATCTTTTGTCAACAAATAAAAAATTAATTTCCTTTAGGACAACATTTTGTTTAACACCACTACATTAACAATAAGCATAGGAAAATGATAAATGTCAACATTTAAGATTGTGCTTTTACTCTTTATTTAATCAGATCTATTTCACATTGAAAATGTGATAAACACACTTTGAAAGTTACATCTTGCATTTTATGAAAAGTAAAGGTTTCAAATCATTGTATGACTTAAGTACACTAGAAAATAAATTAAAGATGTGCAACACCTGTATCAGTAATTACAATGATATAACTTATGCACAGGGTTGGGAGGGCTACTTGCCAAAAACACAACCAGTAACTTCATGTGAGTATCAAGATATACAAGTAATGTAACCTGATAACTTTATTTTTCTTTTGGATTACTTCTATATCAAATGCAATGCAAATAAACAGGAGAGAAGAAATATGAATATTATGTGTTTACTGAAATGTAAAATATAATACCATAAAGCAGATTCAGGCAGCAGGTGTATAGATTCACAATGAAAGTATTAGCCTACAGAACAGTACGGCTTCCAGAGAAGAGATACCATTTGGTCATTTTACAACAACCACTATCTGCTCTTTTTAGGTTTTGAATAAGATTGTAATCCTGAGTTTCCCTATTATTAGAAAAGTCAAACTAATGCGATTACATCTCTTCCTCTGTATCTAAGGATTACACTTTCCTTTTTTTCTATACGATCTTGATTCGTGTTCGATGTAATCCATTACTGCCTAAGCCAATACAAGTCATCACTTTTGGAAAATGGTCTCAAGTTATAAATGATTCCTTCAATGTCTTTCACGTGGAGAAGACATCCCATTGGCCGAGGCGTTGCAACTTCCCTCAAGCGTCCTACATGAAAGAAAGATCACATGTTAGAAATGTGTGCACAAACTATTCAGTATGACCCGTCTTAGTTTAAAGCCCAAGTGTGAGAGTGAACAGAGGCGGAGTCTGTGTGTTGGCTGCTGCTACCCAAACCAACATCCTCCTCACAAGCATTGGCTGTTGGAACGTCATTACGCTCCACATGTGGAACAACAAAGGCGTCCTCAGGTATGCCTTGTATCATAATGATATTGCTCTGATCAGCAGCAAGACTGTTTTCACCACTACCATGGTCTCCATCTGAAACCTCCTCCTTGCTGTTAACAGTCGAACTAGGACTGTCACTGACCTCGTCATTGCTACTCACCTGCTTCTCCTTCCAGGCTGTTGTTCTTTGGTGAAATAGAAAATGGTGGGCACTTCAGTGTTTTTCAGGCATCTCTTTCCCTAATAAAAATAATAAACAAAAACACATAAAATAACTTTTTGAGGTCTGTAGATATTCAACTTTCTTTTGAATAATGTTGTTTTAAATGTAAGAGTGAATTATAAAAGACAATAGAGGGCCAACATGTTAACTATGCAGTTAATCCATTCAACAATTACATGTTTCTAAGATTCAGATTCAAAGGATTGATGTCATAGCACATAGGCTACAGTGTAGGAATGGCAATGCAAATCATCTGTCCCGAGCTCCTCCAACAATGCAACAGTTATATAAGACATAAAACAATAAAAGAAATTCAAAATTAAATTAAGAATAATAAATTAGTGCAGGCAGAAATCTATATACACGTAAATATAATAAGACATATGCAAGAACAGAATGTAAAGATAAATATTGTATCGTAAAATGAAATCATTTTTTTTACAGTGATAGCTGTTAAGATAAATAAGTTATAAGATGACAACAGATGAATGAATGTTGCTATTAAAATAATGTAAAAAAGGCAATATAATTCATCTGTTTTTAACATAGAGTATGTGGGGGAAATGGCAATTCCCTATCTATGATAAAGAGTCTTTGCATAAATTGAAGAGAAATGTGATGGTTTGCAAAAAAAATCGATTTCTATGTTTCTTTACTTAACTGGCAAAATCTTAATTTGGCCTTTAATCAAAAGAACATTACTCATCATCACTGATGTGCAAGCTGTGCCATAACAATTATTTAGCATTGTATGATGTATAACATGTATTTAATTAGTAACAACAATTTACACACACAAATGGAACCAAGTTATTTTTTTCAAAAGGATCTGTACCCATGAGTCCGTGCTGAACGGATGACTCTCAAAGTGTTCACTGCACAGGCGAGAAGAAACGTTGCGGGTCCATGTATTCCTCCGGATGTTCAGCACCCACTGGTCCAGCCTGTCTGGATCACCTAAAGGAAACCTTTATTAGAAAATACATGAAAACCGACCCAAAGACAACAGGAGGGTTAATGCCATATTCAATTAATAACGCACGAACAACTTTTACAAATATTTCTATATAGTCTGTGTTGGTAAATGTAATCTGGGTTGCACATTTCCTGCTGAAAGACATGCCTACCAAGTTACTGCGTGGCACTTTGGTTTTGATAAAACAGTGTGGTTCCACCACATAAATGTTACATTCATAATAAAGCGAGACAATATGCAAGATAAATAGCTATTTGTTGTTATTCTTAATGCTTGTCATTCACACGTTAAAGGTGGGGTAGGTAAGTTTCAGAAACCGGCTCGAGATACACTTTTTGTTATATTCCATTGAATGCTCTTAACATCCCGATAGCAATGAATATCTGAAGTGCTTTGACTAAAAATCCATAAAAAAAATTCATCTGTAGAAGCCGTAATACTGTAAAAAGTACAACCAATCCGTTTAGCCGGGTCGGATGGCCTACCTGCCTGTCAGCCTTCCATCGGGGCACACACTTATCTCGTGCCCTCATTGGTCATGTGCGCGTTCGTGTGTGTTGGAGGAGGGGCTCTATAAGGAAGTGGCAGATGTTCTCCGGTTGTGTATTTTCAAATTCTAGCGATCTCGAGCCGGTTTCTCAAACTTTAAGAAAATAAAATAAGTACCGATACATAGCAGAACAATTGTGGCGATGTTCAGCTCAATAAGCCTTGTTCAACATAATTTCTTTAGCTAATACTATAGCGGGCTGCAGACGAACCAATTCCGCGTTTTACTGCATTCCTTGATCTCCAGTTATAACGCCCGGCTCCGCCGCTGGCCCAAGCTAACTGAGCCGCTAGGGCTATCTACGGCTCCTGTTAGTACATTCAAGCGCACAGCACGACATCTTAATTGTCTGGTATTTGTAACAATATTCCCACAATCACCACGAACACGGCTAAAGCGTCAAGTACAGTAACTACGACGAACTAACGTTGTAGCCTAGCAGAGTGGACAAGTTGCTGACAGTGAGGCATGTACGTGTCCATCAACGTGACCACGCCCTAATTAATGCAAACACTTTAAGACCTAATATAAATAAAAGGGTCGTGTTAGAAAACAATTCACTAACAGATCCATAATCATGAAGGTGGAATCTAACTATATCGAAAATAAAAATGTATGGAGCCAGGGGTAGAAACATGTTTTTTTCTGCTGTAAAGTTGGGCATTTTAACATGGGGGTCTATGGAAATTGCTCCTTTCTGCAGCCATCGCCTATCGGCCAATATATGAACTGCAGTGTGTGGCACTTCCGTATTGGCTTCCCGGCTGTTCCCCAGAGTTTGCCGCTTGGTTAAGACATAGTTAAGACCCACCCCACCTCACTCATCATCGTGCTGAAATTTACCAATCAGAGTAGGGCTGGGTCTTCACAGAATACGTTTGGGGAACAAAATTAAGATTTTTAAAAGGCGAGTGAATTTTGGCAGGCAGTGAGTGCGGACCAACGATTGAACGATTGAACGATAACAAGAACGGCTCTCACCAAGTATGACTCGGTTCTCCTCGTTCGTACCAGTCTATGGTTCGTACCAAAGAGCCGTTCAAAAGAATCGGCTCGTTTGCGACCGACACATCACTAATCAGGATCACCTGAATGTGTGCTGTTAACAGCCGGCCTCAACGTGTTGCCTTCACGTGCTGTGGAATTAATCAAGCGTCGACGATAACACATCACAATTAGGAGTTAGTTATCACATATAAGCCTACTTAAAATATTTCTCGTGTCACAACATCCTAGTGAATGTTTCCCTTCTCTTCAACAGAAACTACATATTCGAATGAAGGCCAGCTGAAACCGTTGTTGTAGTGGGGGCGTGTGATTGTTGGTTTTTGTTCTGCATGTAGGCTAGTTATTATGATTATTAATGATCATCTCTTAGAAATGCAACCCACATTGTTGTAAGTGAAGGCGCACGTGAGTCCTTCTTTCAAAAGCCACACAGGGTAGTCTTTTTCACATGTTGAGTTGGGCTACTTTTTCGGCTTTCTAATTGGATGAAAGAAAACCATTATCCTCCACCCTTTTCACGGGCTTTGAACGCACCACTCCTGGGTGTGTGGATCCTGTTATTCCCCGCTGACCAGCAACAGTAGGCAAAAAAAACATGGGACGGCGGTCCGAGCAGTGAGGAGGCGGGGGACAGCGACACACAGGCAGCTCTACCCGCTCCACACCACACAACCACCACACCAGCAACAGGGTGCAGGCTTTCCGAGACGGGAGAGGCGACGTCGGACTGACTCGGCATCAGCCAATGCAGGAGGATGGAGGTAGAGAAGAGGGCGAATGGGTTCGACTTCCCGGAGAGAAACACCGCCAAGTCCGTTAACGGTAGGCAACACGAATCGGAGAATCATGCTGAAAGTTCTCTCACACACACACACACACACACACACACACACACACACACACACACACACACACACACACACCACACATGCGCATACCCACACGCACGCACAGCTGCACTAGTTTGTAATTATCAGCTCCATCACTGCCCTTACCTGGCTTAAAGACACTTATCTGAAGTGATGCGCGCAGTGACACAGAAAATAGACCGAGAGTGAGCGGAGTGTGTGTCGTGACGTCTCTGCACAAATGATGAAGTTTAGAAGGACCCACGTCATCTAAACACCAGGACGGCATGGCCTTCATGAGTGAGCGCGTGTTGTCCTTAATTGTTACGTGCTTTGGTTGTTCTGTGTTTTGGACATTAAGGACATGTGTTTTGTGTGTGCGTGCATGTGCGCGCGCTTGTGTGTGTTGGCTGGGAACAGAGGTCGGAATGTTTTTATTTGGAGGTGGTCAGTCAGGCTCCCGGGAGATCGTAAAAGGTGAACTTTTGAACTTGGAAAACGCCCTGAAGCCATTAGCTGTTTGGTCCCCAAAATCTCTGCGCCACAGCGGAGGGAGAGGTGAGGCAGGAGGATGAGTTCCCCTGTCCGGACTCCATGACTGCTGAACAGATGGAGGTCGCACCGAGTCAGTCTCTCGTTCAGTTTGCTGACAGTTGATCACGTCTGCATACTTTGCCCAGATCCAGGTCTAAACTGTGCCCCACAATGCCTTGTACAGTCTGTCCCAGGCGGCAGTCCCAAGATTACAACTCCTGCTCCTCTGAACACCACATGTTTAGGCATAGCTACGGTTTTTATAAAAAAACTAAACTAAAACATTTTAAGCAATTACTGATATGTTAAACAAACATGTATCGATGAATAAAAAGAAAAGGTGAATCAATGATTTAAATTAGTGATGTGGGTTTCAGCCCTAACTACGCTGAATAAATAGATTTAGTAAGCTTTTTTTTGCATTTCTTAGCAGTAAATAAAACAAACGAATACATCCTGTAACCTAATAAATGAATCAAAGAAAGCTGGAAATATTTTTCGAAACTTAATTTATTTTGTGTATTGTTTATATTTTATTTACTATTTTCATTTTATTTGTAATTGTTAACTCTTTTCCAATGTTTAAGTATTTTAATTTTAATGTTGAGCACACTGGTCCTGTAACAACATCATTTCCCAATTTGGGATTAATGGAGTCTATTAGTCCTTAGTAAGGATTCTGAAATGTTTTAGTTTGTAGAATTCCAGCAATTGTAATTAATGTCTAAACGAATGATCAAAAAACACAAATTAGAGAATTTCTCCTTTCCCCATATTCTCTAAATGTTCTAATATCCAGCGTAATGAACCTTGAAATGAGTGGTCTGTTCATACGTTGAGCAACACTAAAACAATCAACACTTCTGATAATTGAAATGTAATGAAGTTATATTACAAGCAAAAAGACCAAACATTGTACTTTGAAAACATGTCATTAGGTATGCACACCGTGTGGGGTGGGGGATGGAGGGTCTACGCATATCTACTATTTTCATGTGGTTTTATAGACACAAACCGTATCGAGATAATTGTTACGACAAGAGCTTTTTGAACATCCGACAGACACCGTCTTGGCACGGGCGAAACACGTAGGACATAGTGAGCTGAGCAATCACTGCAGATGTGAACGTCCAGCTGCTGAACCCATCACTGAGTGGGAAAAGCTCTCCGTCACATTGTTGCGTAGAAAAGCCGGCTGCGCCTCCACATTTAAAGAACACACTCAATTTGCATTGATCTTTGAATTGACCAGGAATTTGGCTGAACCCGCCTCCGCTCCCTGCTCGCTGAAGTGTGCTTGTTCTAATGTAATTGAACTAGGTGGAAGAAGAAGGGGCAGCAAGGGAGGGGGGGCGGTTGGTTGGAGGAGCGTCGGGGGTGCGCATGCTGGCACGGTGGGGCAGAGGCTGAAAGAAAATGCTTTGTCAGCGCCTGCTCCGGCCGAGGGTCTGTCCTCCCTCGGGGCAGGGTGAGGGGGACGGGTGGGAGTGGGTGGGGCAGTGACAGGATGTGAACCCCCCGCTGTGACGCCTGAATGATGAGCTTGGAGGAATACAGTAAAGGAGGGGGGGCTGGTGGAGGGGTGGAGGGGGGGTGGGGGCTGACGCGAGACAGATGTGATCCGTCATGTTGTGTATCTCTTCTTCTTCTTCACTTGACTCCCTCCCCGATCAGTAGATCTGTGTAAACACCAGCACAGTAAAGACACACACACACACACACACACACACACACACACACACACACACACACACACACACACACACACACACACACACACACACACACACACACACACACACACACACACACACACACGCTCTTGTATTAGTTGGATCTGCGAGAGACTCGGTCACAATGAGAAGAGCTGGAAGTGCTTTTGTGCTCTTAGGACAAAGACACATGTGTTGTTTTCCTAAAGTATGAGCAGCGTGTAGGATCAGTGGCCAACATGCACACGGTGAAGTGTGTTCTTCTGTACCGTTCATCCCCGCGTGCTGGGTACCCCTCTGCTCCGGCACACGGTGAAGTGCTGGGTACCCCTCTGCTCCGGCACGCGGTGAAGTGCTGGGTACCCCTCTGCTCCGGCACGCGGTGAAGTGCTGGGTACCCCTCTGCTCCGGCACACGGTGAAGTGCTGGGTACCCCTCTGCTCCGGTACACGGTGAAGTGCTGGGTACCCCTCTGCTCCGGCACACGGTGAAGTGCTGGGTACCCCTCTGCTCCGGCACGCGGTGAAGTGCTGGGTACCCCTCTGCTCCGGCACACGGTGAAGTGCTGGGTACCCCTCTGCTCCGGCACGCGGTGAAGTGCTGGGTACCCCTCTGCTCCGGCACACGGTGAAGTGCTGGGTACCCCTCTGCTCCGGCACGCGGTGAAGTGCTGGGTACCCCTCTGCTCCGGCACGCGGTGAAGTGCTGGGTACCCCTCTGCTCCGGCACGCGGTGAAGTGCTGGGTACCCCTCTGCTCCGGCACGCGGTGAAGTGCTGGGTACCCCTCTGCTCCGGCACGCGGTGAAGTGCTGGGTACCCCTCTGCTCCGGCACGCGGTGAAGTGCTGGGTACCCCTCTGCTCCGGCACACGGTGAAGTGCTGGGTACCCCTCTGCTCCGGCACACGGTGAAGTGCTGGGTACCCCTCTGCTCGGTACACGGTGAAGTGCTGGGTACCCCTCTGCTCCGGCACACGGTGAAGTGCTGGGTACCCCTCTGCTCCGGCACACGGTGAAGTGCTGGGTACCCCTCTGCTCCGGCACACGGTGAAGTGCTGGGTACCCCTCTGCTCCGGCACGCGGCCGCTCGGCCTCTGGTGTGGGTTCCCGTTTGACTCGTCATCAGAGGAATGGAGCACCTCTCTGCGTGGATGAATGGTGTGTGTTACGTCCGTCTGAGCCCTGATCCCCTCCTGTGTTCCTGCTCCAGGCCTGCATCACACCCACGTGTTGCACAATGATCTCATGCTAAACCATGCTTTTATATTCTGCAGATGAATCTTTGTTCAGCCAAGGCATCGAGCCTCTCGTCTGATCCCTTTGTTCTTTCAAATCCTTTCTGAATCAGACATTTGGACGGATCAAGCCAGAGATGGTCTCTGAGGAAGCGCTCCCCGGCTGATTAGCATTTCAAACAAAGTCATTTCTCTGCCAGCACGCTCCTCGGCAGATGGCTCGCCGTAAAGGCTCCACGCTGATGGATGAGGCTGCAGGAACAACAACCCGCTGAGCATCCTTTCACCTTATAGAAACTTCTCCTGCTAAGACCACACCATTTCATTCTTCACATTGTCTCACAGGAATATTGGCCTGATTGATTTATCCACACATTTAGTTTGGTTTCAAACGACAAGAAAAGCTGCAAATAGAAATGTTCACAAGTACTTGAACATGGCTTAACGCATATGTTGCTTCATGTTACATTACACACAGCACATGTTACATTTCAAAACGATCTACATGTTTTAAATAACGTGAACATGCATTGTGTTAATTCAGCGGGTTGTATTGTTCTACAACCTTTCACAAACACTTGTATACATTTGAAAGACTTTGGGCAGGCAGTGTTGATGAGGAAGGGCGACTTTAAAGGGTTAGTGTCCTTCATGCTGCTGCTGTGGTTTCCAGGCAACAGGCGTGTTGACAATGAAGAGGGTCACATGGTGATGGTGCAGCTTCTGATCACTTTCAGATCATCCAATCGGCACGACCCTCACAACTATGTGAGACATGACTCGGTCACACTTTGTGGTACATCAGTGCTTGGAAGCACGCGGGCCGCCTGGTTGGCTGAGAGGTTAGGAATTAGATTGAGGTGTCCAGAGCATTCTCCTCTCCTTCAGCCTTCTTGTATCTCTTGTTGGGGCGGGTGCTTTCCTCCTTTCTGCTGCATCATTAGTAACAAAGTACATCTACTCATCAAGTACTGTACTTAAGAACAATCTTGAGTTACTTGTACTTTACTTGAGTATTTCAACTTTGTGCTACTTTGTTCTTCTACTCCACTACAGTTCAGAGGTACATGGTGTACTTTCTACTCCACTGCATGTATTTAATACCTTTAGTTACTTCACAGATCTGGATGACTGATGTGAAATATAATAAGTGTTGAATCAGACTGTAGTTCCACCTGGAGTGAATCCACCAGCTACCCTGCAGTCTACAAAGTACTTCAGACTAGCTGCTCCTCCACCAGCTACCCTGCAGTCTACAAAGTACTTCAGACTAGCTGCACCTCCACCAGCTACCCTGCAGTCTACAAAGTACTTCAGACTAGCTGCTCCTCCACCAGCTACCCTGCAGTCTACAAAGTACTTCAGACTAGCTGCACCTTCACCAGCTACCCTGCAGTCTACAAAGTACTTCAGACTAGCTGCACCTCCACCAGCTACCCTGCAGTCTACAAAGTACTTCAGACTAGCTGCACCTCCACCAGCTACCCTGCAGTCTACAAAGTACTTCAGACTAGCTGCTCCTCCACCAGCTACCCTGCAGTCTACAAAGTACTTCAGACTAGCTGCACCTTCACCAGCTACCCTGCAGTCTACAAAGTCATTCAGACTAGCTGCACCTTCACCAGCTACCCTGCAGTCTACAAAGTACTTCAGACTAGCTGCACCTCTACCAGCTACCCTGCAGTCTACAAAGTCATTCAGACTAGCTGCACCTTCACCAGCTACCCTGCAGTCTACAAAGTACTTCAGACTAGCTGCTCCTCCACCAGCTACCCTGCAGTCTACAAAGTACTTCAGACTAGCTGCACCTCCACCAGCTACCCTGCAGTCTACAAAGTCATTCAGACTAGCTGCTCCTTCACCAGCTACCCTGCAGTCTACAAAGTACTTCAGACTAGCTGCACCTTCACCAGCTACCCTGCAGTCTACAAAGTACTTCAGACTAGCTGCACCTTCACCAGCTACCCTGCAGTCTACAAAGTACTTCAGACTAGCTGCACCTCCACCAGCTACCCTGCAGTCTACAAAGTACTTCAGACTAGCTGCACCTTCACCAGCTATCCCTGCAGTCTACAAAGTACTTCAGACTAGCTGCACCTTCACCAGCTACCCTGCAGTCTACAAAGTACTTCAGACTAGCTGCACCTCCACCAGCTACCCTGCAGTCTACAAAGTACTTCAGACTAGCTGCACCTCCACCAGCTACCCTGCAGTCTACAAAGTACTTCAGACTAGCTGCACCTCCACCAGCTACCCTGCAGTCTACAAAGTACTTCAGACTAGCTGCACCTTCACCAGCTACCCTGCAGTCTACAAAGTACTTCAGACTAGCTGCACCTCCACCAGCTACCCTGCAGTCTACAAAGTACTTCAGACTAGCTGCACCTCCACCAGCTACCCTGCAGTCTACAAAGTACTTCAGACTAGCTGCACCTCCACCAGCTACCCTGCAGTCTACAAAGTACTTCAGACTAGCTGCACCTTCACCAGCTACCCTGCAGTCTACAAAGTACTTCAGACTAGCTGCACCTCCACCAGCTACCCTGCAGTCTACAAAGTACTTCAGACTAGCTGCACCTCCACCAGCTACCCTGCAGTCTACAAAGTACTTCAGACTAGCTGCTCCTCCACCAGCTACCCTGCAGTCTACAAAGTACTTCAGACTAGCTGCACCTTCACCAGCTACCCTGCAGTCTACAAAGTCATTCAGACTAGCTGCACCTTCACCAGCTACCCTGCAGTCTACAAAGTACTTCAGACTAGCTGCACCTCTACCAGCTACCCTGCAGTCTACAAAGTACTTCAGACTAGCTGCACCTTCACCAGCTACCCTGCAGTCTACAAAGTACTTCAGACTAGCTGCTCCTCCACCAGCTACCCTGCAGTCTACAAAGTACTTCAGACTAGCTGCACCTCCACCAGCTACCCTGCAGTCTACAAAGTCATTCAGACTAGCTGCTCCTTCACCAGCTACCCTGCAGTCTACAAAGTACTTCAGACTAGCTGCACCTTCACCAGCTACCCTGCAGTCTACAAAGTACTTCAGACTAGCTGCACCTTCACCAGCTACCCTGCAGTCTACAAAGTACTTCAGACTAGCTGCACCTCCACCAGCTACCCTGCAGTCTACAAAGTACTTCAGACTAGCTGCACCTTCACCAGCTATCCTGCAGTCTACAAAGTACTTCAGACTAGCTGCACCTTCACCAGCTACCCTGCAGTCTACAAAGTACTTCAGACTAGCTGCACCTCCACCAGCTACCCTGCAGTCTACAAAGTACTTCAGACTAGCTGCACCTCCACCAGCTACCCTGCAGTCTACAAAGTACTTCAGACTAGCTGCACCTCCACCAGCTACCCTGCAGTCTACAAAGTACTTCAGACTAGCTGCACCTTCACCAGCTACCCTGCAGTCTACAAAGTACTTCAGACTAGCTGCACCTCCACCAGCTACCCTGCAGTCTACAAAGTACTTCAGACTAGCTGCACCTCCACCAGCTACCCTGCAGTCTACAAAGTACTTCAGACTAGCTGCACCTCCACCAGCTACCCTGCAGTCTACAAAGTACTTCAGACTAGCTGCACCTTCACCAGCTACCCTGCAGTCTACAAAGTACTTCAGACTAGCTGCACCTCCACCAGCTACCCTGCAGTCTACAAAGTACTTCAGACTAGCTGCACCTTCACCAGCTACCCTGCAGTCTACAAAGTACTTCAGACTAGCTGCACCTCCACCAGCTACCCTGCAGTCTACAAAGTACTTCAGACTAGCTGCACCTTCACCAGCTACCCTGCAGTCTACAAAGTACTTCAGACTAGCTGCACCTTCACCAGCTACCCTGCAGTCTACAAAGTACTTCAGACTAGCTGCACCTTCACCAGCTACCCTGCAGTCTACAAAGTACTTCAGACTAGCTGCACCTTCACCAGCTACCCTGCAGTCTACAAAGTACTTCAGACTAGCTGCACCTCCACCAGCTACCCTGCAGTCTACAAAGTACTTCAGACTAGCTGCACCTTCACCAGCTTTGAGAACACTTTCATGATCAATCATTATAAAACATATCATATATATTATTCTGAAATGGACCGATCAAACAACGACTACTTTTACTGTCGCTACTTTCACTATATCTGAAGTGTGTTGCCTGGAAACCGCAGCATATCTCACACTGGTACTTCTACTTTAAAAGTAAGTACACAATCTCATTACCTCCATCTCTGGATTAAATGCAGAAAAGCTATTTTCCAATGTCTTATTTATGAATGGCCTTGTTTCAGCTAAACCAAACATATATTTACATATCACTCATGGAACTCACAACAGAATGTCATGAGGTGTAGAGGACGATAAACCAAACTGAATGATACACTTAAGGGTAACTTCAAATGACTGACACACACTGCCTGAGCGCAGTGTCCCGAGGCGGGGCTCGTGTCGTGGTGTGGATTGTGATGGACACGTGGGGGAGGTAGCAGTGAGCGCTATGGGAACGGTGACCAGGGTCAGTGGGATGTTGCTCTTGAAACATTAATGGTCCGCTCTCTGCTGACCTCCCTGTAACCCAGGGAAGTATTTACAGCCTCCACTTGATCCATGAGCTACAGGCTGAGATGCTTGACGTGGCTCAACCTGAGGCTCTAACAGCTGGTATTGAGCTGCAGGGGAGAACACACTGCCATAAAGCATATTTTGAAGGTGAATACATTACAGTTAGTATGGGGGACAGTTGGTACAGTGACACTAGCGATCTGTGAGCCTCGCTTTTGTCAGGCCTCTGTGATATTCCACACGTAGCGTAGCCAGAGGGCTGTAAACGTCTTCAATTTGAGTTTGGATTCAGCCGGAGGGAGAGTTTACAGGCAGCTGTAAAACACCGAACTTGTATGTAGAGTAGGGATGGCTTCCTGTGAAACTGCAGCGCTCGAGGATGCAGAGGTGGGGGGTTGTAAAATAGCAGCTGAGAGGATTCAGTTAAAAGCACTACTTTCATTTCAGAGAGGGACAGAACAGGCCCTTCGGTACGGCTCGGTGTCACTCACCTGAAGATTGGGATACGTGTAGAATATTACTTCAGCTCACGAGTGTTCTCTCTGCTGTTTGGATGCCAGATCGGAAACCGTTGAAGATGACTGGATTTTGAAGCACAGGCGGAGTCCATCAGCAGTCATTCCACAGTCAACAGAAAAGACACACAGAGCTGAGCACATGGCTTTTCAACAGGAACCTGCTAAACATGTACTGTTGTCATTAGCTGAGCACACACGCACGTGAAAGGGCTGCCTCTAACTGCTCTGTATCTGCTAATGCTTAACTGTAGTGTTGGAACATATTTTAAAATATCGCATTTTTCACATTGTTCTGTCTCACATCAATGCAGCACACACACATATATTCAGGTTACTATCATATAAACAACATGCAAGCAGCTAATGCTCATGTGCAAAACCTGCACTAATAGTAATAGTTTTGATGGAGGGTACGTGTCTAACTGGTCGGTCGGTCTGGTTTAGATGGCTCCTCTGTCTTGGAACAGTCTGCAATTCAAATGGAAACTCAGCAATCTGGTGCCACTAAATGTTTTTAAAGCTCGGTTGGATGCTACTCAATCGGAAGCTGTTGGTACCTGCTCATGTGGATAGTTACAGTGGGGGAAAAAGTATTTAGTCAGCCACAAATTGTGCAAGTTCTCCCACTTAAAAAGATGAGAGGCCTGTAATGTTCATCCTAGGTACACCTCAACTATGAGAGACAGCATGGGGGAAAAGAATCCAGGAAATGACATTGTAGGATTTGTAATGAATGAATTGCTAAAATAAGTATTTGGTCACCTCCAAAGAAACAAGAGTTCTGGCTCTCACAGACCTGTAACGTCTTCTGTAAGAGCCTCCTCTGTCCTCCACTCGTTAACTGTATTAATGGAACCTGTTTGAACTCGTTATCAGTATAAAAGACACCTGTCCACAACCTCAAACAGTCACACTCCAAACTCCACTATGGCCAAGACCAAAGAGCTGTCAAAGGACACCAGAAACACAATGGTAGACCTGCACCAGGCTGGGAAGACTGCATCTGCAATAGGTAAGCAGCTCGGTGTGAAGAAATCAACTGTGGGAGCAAGTATTAGAAAATGGAAGACATACAAGACCACTGATCATCTCCCTCGATCTGGGGCTCCACGCAAGATCTCACCCCGTGGGGTCAAAGTGATCACAAGACCGGTGAGCAAAGATCCAGAACCACACGGGGGGGACCGAGTCCATGACCTGCAGAGAGCTGGGATCAGAGTAACAAAGGCTACCATCAGTAACACACTACGCCGCCAGGGACTCAAATCCTGCAGTGCCAGACGTGTCCACCCTGCTTAAGCCAGTACATGTCCAGGCCCGTCTGAAGTTTGCTAGAGAGCATTTAGATGATCCAAAAGAGGATTGGGAGAATGTCATATGGTCAGATGAAACCAAAATAGAACTATTTGGTAAAAACTCAACTAGACGTGTTTGGAGGAGAAAGAATGCTGAGTTGCATCCAAAGAACACCTGCTGTGAAACATGGGGGTGGGACCATCATGCTTTGGGGCCGTTTGTCTGCAAAGGGACCAGGACGACTGATCCGTGTAAAGGAAAGAATGAATGGGGCCATGTATCGTGAGATTTTGAGTGACAACCTCCTTCCATCAGCAAGGGCATTGAAGATGAAACGTGGCTGGGTCTTTCAGCATGACAATGATCCCAAACACACTGCCCGGGCAACGAAGGGGTGGCTTCCTAAGAAGCATTTCAAGGTCCTGGAGTGGCCTAGCCAGTCTCCAGATCACAACCCCATAGAAAATCTTTGGAGGGAGTTGAAAGTCCGTGTTGCCCAGCGACAGCCCCAAAGCATCACTGCTCTAGAGGAGATCTGCATGGAGGAATGGGCCAAAGTACCAGCAACAGTGTGTGAAAACCTTGTGAAGACTTACAAAAAACGTTTGACCTCTGTCATTGCCAACAAAGGGTATATAACAAAGTATTGAGTTGAGCTTTTGTTTTTGACCAAATACTTATTTTCCACCATAATTTGAAAAGAAATTCTTTAAAAATCAGACAATGTGGTTTCCTGGATTATTTCCCCCATTCTGTCTCTCATAGTTGAAGTGTACCTAGGATGAACATTACAGGCCTCTCATCTTTTGAAGTGGGAGAACTTGCACAATTGGTGGCTGACTAAATACTTGTTTGACCCACTGTATGTAAATTGTAATCCCTGTAATGATGCTGTAAAATGTCCTTTTTGGGGTTCTATTTATGTTTTGTTTCATGTGGAACCTACTTGAGCAGGTCTCCCTTGAAAAAGAGATCAATGATCTCAATGGGATACACCTGGGTAAATAAAGGTTTGAAATGAAATGTCCCCCTGTGCTGAGGCCCCGTGAAATGAGCTGAGGGATGCTTTGTTTTTGTTTTGTGCGGTGATTATCATCAGATGGCTCTCTCCTCCTGAGTGTGCGCAGTGCGGTGCGCTGGCTGGCTCTGTGAGGTAGTAAAACTCTGACCCCGGGATGATGAAAGGGAAGTTGTTCCTTTGAGCGTGTCAAGTGGCGGTGACGGAGCCCCCTCCCCTCTGACCACAGTGTGACCCTCGGCCCGGCCGCTGGGATCATCCCAGATAGAGACGTACATTAATGAGCCTGACATAACATGCCCTGATAAGTGCCTGATGGAAGCCACCGTTTGATCTGTAAGGCTGCGGCCATCGCTCTCATTGCATAGGGACGGGTTCACTGAAGCTGTATGTTGGTGAGCGCCAGTTAAACTCAATGATTGATCCTGTTTTTCAGAAAAAGACTTAAGGTAAAACAATGCACATTATGCACTGTCACTTCTTACAGTGTATTTCCAGATGTTGGGCTGAAGCCACATAATGAATGCATTTTGGCCTTTTGACTACTAGTTTTTGAAGTCATCGACTGCTAGGTAATGCTCATGAATACACCAAACAAGTAACATTTATTTTTTTAATCGGTTACTTCTCTTTGGGATTGCAGTTTGGCATCGTCGTGATGTGACGGAATTGTTCAACCTTTTGAAAATTGCTCTTATTTGCTCATTACATTTTTTCCATGGATCTGTTTCAATGTCTTGTCTGTTCAGGGCGGAGCAGGAGGCAGGGTTCGCCTTCAAACTGAAAACACTCAATCTTTATACACAAATATTAAACCATTACATTTCTTATTCCAAAAAAGCAAATGAGCTGATTAACTTAAATATTGAGATTTACTCCCTTTCTTAAGACATTATTTCTGTAAGTAAAAAGGGGTTAAATGATATGTATTGAACAATGTGTGTCTTTTATATGATGCAGATTGTATTCTGTTTGAAAAACTGATAGTGTAAAAGTTGTGGTTGATTATTTTCTGGAATATAACGGGCACAGATCAAATGAAGAGTGTGTACGAGCCCTGGAACAGCTTACAAATATGGGACTGTTTTTAAAATGCATATGTAAACAGTGTCTGTCTTTGAAACTGTTTTACGAGTGTTGTTGTCTCTTGGGTTTTTGATCCTGGTGACGAAAATATATATTGCGAACTGCGTTTCCTCGTACATGTGTCCCCACCCCCAGGTGATCCGACTGTAAAGCCTCAGCTGCTGAAGTCCCCCCGAGCCTCCGTCCTGTGAACTTGAGTGTCGCGGCACCGAGGGGGGGGGGCGAGCTTTGTCAGCCTGAACATCGGGGGGGGGGCGGCAGAGTAGACACTGTGCCGTGTTGCACACAGAGGTCAAGGGTCAGGTGTAGAGGTCATAGGGACGACCGCGGCGGCCTGTGAAGCCAACACTGGAGTTCCTTCACATTGTGTCACATGTAATATCCAGCATGAGCGCTGAGCTAAACACACACTGCTATCAGACCCCTGGTGGAGAGGGGCTCAGAGAGGGGTTCAGGGTCACCTGTTCACACCCACTGAAGGCAACATGGTGCCTGTAAAGGAACAACAAGCCCCCCCCCCAAAAGCAAAGCCAGGTGGTGGTATCACAGCATCTCCCCTCTACACTTGGTTTTAACTCCTGACGGCCATGCTCGGTAGTCTCCACTAAGTTTGGATGGAGTGGTGCCCGAAGGGGGGAGCTTCTCTGCTCCGACCTCTCACAGGATTCATCTAGTCTGCCACAGAGTGAAAACATGATGTATCTGTGGCTGCTGCTTCCTCACGTCCATCTCACAGTGGGGAGGGGGGACGGACTGATTGATTGGGGCGTGGTTTGCAATCCGCCCAGCCAATAAGAAATAGGTGGAAAGGTTCTCATGAACTAAGTTCTAGTTCCGGATTGTTTTGGTGTGAACGGAACTATACTGGGAAAAGTACTGCGGTGTGAACGCGCCTCGAGAGTGGAAAGCTGACGTCACAAAAACCACAACTGTAATGTGAAAAAGCATTTCCCATCCGTCCTCTCGGCATCAGCCATGCCCTGTGAGAGAGGGGAGAAGTTTGGCTTCTTAAAACCTTTTTTTTAAAAGTTGAATTCTTCTCTCGGCAGAGCTTCTTGAGCTCAGCCGTTGTGACTCATTCAGTCACGGTGTCGTGAAGAGTCGGATACAATAAGGTTGATTGTGTTTAGGTTTCCCGTTCCATTGAATCAAGAAGCACAAATGTAAAATATCAATGGCTTAACGTTATTATGAAATGACTGCTATGTACAGAAAAACAACGGTTTCCGTAAGTCAGTCCCAGCAAAGTAGCCCCCCGTCTGTGGGGAGGACTAGTCAAGTGTTCTTTGTTTTATTCTCTTTTGGATTTATTTAATCCAGTTAACAAGACTTTAGTAACCTCATGGAAATAGTTTCTTCGTGTCTCTATTCCTATTGCTCAGTGAAAAAGAGACAGCATGTCCTTTGAATGGCTTTATTCACTGTAACGGGGAGACGCAGTGGGGGGTCTGAGGTCCACAGCACCAGGTGGAACTCACTAAGGCTTCAGTGGTCTTATGGCCAATAGCCAGGTTACTGTGGCCTCTAGAGTCAGCCACTGAAGTGTCAAAGTGACTGCTGGCTGCGTCTCCGTCATCGGTCCCCCTCACTGTGCGGGGGGTGGGTGGTGATAGATGGTGCTGAGATAAGAGCAGGGCTGGCATGTAGGGGCTGTGTTGCCCTCCGCTGGCCGAGCGGAACCCCGCAATCTGGGGCCGAGGCCAGACTGGGAGTGGGGATCACCATTGGAGGAATGCCTGGGCACTGCTGATGGCTTCAGGCCCTGGATTCCTGGGGGCAGCTGGGTGGGCCTGTACTTCTGTTGACTGTACGTTAGACGGAGCCTCCACACGGTCCTGCTCCAACAGGTCCAGCCAGATGGCCCTCTCCAGTGAGGAATGTGAGTATATGTTTCAGTGTCGGGTGTGGCTTCTTATGGACACAGCGGCGGGTCAAGTGTTGGGCATCATTAGAGATTCTGCGGTCTTCCCAGTCCCTGTTGGTTAGGTGCATTATCTTTGACTTCTTCTCCTTTATACCCGTCAAGAAAAAGGATGAATACAAGGCTCATGAGCGTTGTCCAAGAACAAGAGTAACGGCACTCTGTATTACAGATAATTACTTGGTGTGGTAATTTAGCAACTTGCAGCCACATTCTTTTATTTAATATAGATTCATACTTAATACTCTTCATTTTATTGAACTTAAAAGCATTGCAAAGTAGCAGAATACCTATTCCGTTACTGAGCAGAGAAACAAAAGAAGAGATAATTGATGTATAGATACATTGAGTATCGGAGCTTAGTTGACCTCTAAAGGATCCTTGGAGCCGGCTAAATGGAATTCAGACAGTAGAAACACCTAAAAGATCGACTAAACTAAAGCTCAGTGAAATTGAGAAACTCAAACTACAGAACACTTAAAGGTCCATTTCTGCTGATCATAGTTCCATTGTGAAGTCGACTAGAATAGATGTACATTGTTCGATGTTCCAAACTCACACTGGCTTCTCACAGCGTCTGACAGGCTGTGTGTTCACTCTCTGTGCTACACGGCCTGTCAGTTTCTAAGTGATGTCTCATCGGTGAGAATACATCACCTGTCGCTTGCTCTTTCTGATCACTCGGCTTTCTTTTAATGGATCATGTGCATCTTAACAGAAGACATGTTGTTGTTGTTGTACACAAATGTAACAGGCAGCAAAGGTTTAAATAATAACCTCCTCATATTGGGCTTGCTTGTTATTTTGATGAGAGCGGATTGCGTCGGAGGTTTCGGAGGTGAAAGGTTAAAGATGCAGCCTTTCTTTGTCAACACACAATGGGCCCCGGCGGAGCAGGCTCCGGCTGCATTGGCTGCTGCTGGAAGCCTCCAGGCCTCAGGCTGTAATGGTCAATACGCTGTCATGAGGATTAGTAACAGAGACCACACAGTGGGACCTCCATTCTTCTGTAGTGCTGCTCCATTATCAGCCAACACTGCAGCTTGGGTGCAGCATGGCCCTGAACACGGCTTAGTCCTGAGTCCAGAAACGCCACTTTAAGAGGTGAAGGGAGAACTGGAGCATATTGTTAAGGAGGACTGACTGACTTGTGCCCTCACACTGTGTCCTAGCAACATCTGAGCTGATCATTCACCAGCAACATGCTATAGTGTTTGAGATGTTATCTTCCAGGCAGCCCACATAGAAAGGGCTGTGGGGGTGGGGTCCTCTGCAGAGTATTAGCACATCTGAGACCATGGAAGCTGTGTCCACTGTGACGAATGACTTAGGATTATTTCAAGTTTGAAGTCTTTCCATGGCTTTTTTTCCAAGTTGTTTCTTCACTTTCCAAATGAATAGAAGATATAAGAGAACCTTTCTCACATTACAATACAACCCTTTTTACAGAGAGCTTGCCATACAGCAGTTTATTTTAAAACGATTATCAATATGCAATTCTTCAATTCTTTAGCGTTGTCACTGTGAGCATGTTAGCATCCCAACGTCAGCATTCAGTCCTCAGTACAGAGAAGCTAGTGTCACTAGTGACCATTATTCTTGCTAAAATGAAATGCCATTCACCTCCATTGTTGGCTGGGGCGGGGGCAGAAAGCTCAGAGGGGTATCTCCGGACCTGATCAAATGGGTCATTGTAATTTAGGTAAGCTATAAAAAATGCAACATGCTTTAAAAACAGGTAAGAAGTAAATGGGTTTAAACGCGTATACCATTGCATGGTCCTAACCTGACAGTTGGTAAACATACTGAAGAGGTTAAGCAGTATTAAAATACAATTATATATAATTATCTAGTCAACATTATATTACGGATTAAATAGTTTATCTACAATTCTGCAGTGAAAATAAATGGATATGTTTTTGAATGCGAACAGCCTCTGGTCCTGGTCTAACATAAGTGTGTGCGTCTCTGTTCAGGAGCCGCTGACTGAGGCACGTGTGTGTTGGAACAGAGCATGTGTGTGTCGCTGTATGCTCTAGGGAGAACATATGCTGGTGTTGACTGTGGGGCAGGGGTGGAGGTTGGTGGGGGGGGCAGCTGGCGTGTGTCGGGTCAGGGGTCTCCAGCTGTTGATAGCAGGGTGGTACTCTGCCACAGAGCGGGAGATCTGACGCCCGACAGCCCGCTCTCTGCTCCGTCTGGATGCGAGTGATGGAGCTGCCGGGCGGTGTAAGTGAGCACTGTCTCCAGACGCGGCGCACAGATGGCCAGGCTGCTGATGGAGGCGAGATGGGGGAAAAGAGGCTTTCAAATAAAGCTCCAACAGCAAGAGGGTAACCAATATGAAGCCAGCAGGTTGTTCTGGGGTTATGGAGACCCTTAGAGAAGTCACATGGTATCAGGCTGCCGATGTGATTCACTCATATTTATGATAAGTATTCCACCATCACAGTTGTCAGATATCACTCAGATTGTGATTAGAATAGTTGAAGGTTAATGTCTTTCCAGAGTCTGATGGTGCTCACGTTTAACCCCTCCTGTCCTGTTCGTTTCTCCCCCTTTCTTTGGTGTTCCTGTGTGTTAGTTGGTTCACTGTTGGACCTCTTGCTCATAAATGCATATACAAATTGTATTGAGATTTACTATTTAGAATAGTTTATATTGTATAATGTCCTGTGCTACATGTTTGGGCACCTGTGAACAGCATTAGGTGACTTTAGTCATTTCAACTTGAAAATGTTAATGACCATTTCACCGGTAACTTTTATTTCCCCTTAAAACTAAAAAGTCCAACATGGTTATTCATGCCCCTCTCACACCAACGCGTTTTCAGCTCCGGCTCGGAGCTGGAGCCTGAAAAGTACCGTTTTTTTCCTGTTCACACCGCAGAGGCGCCGGTTCACTTCCAGTTCCAAAAAATTGTCGGTCGAGAGGCAAGAGCTTCGGAGCTAAGAGGCTGCGTCGCTTACGTCTCTCTTACGTCGAGGTGGGGGCAGATTTGTCGATTAGATGCTGAAGACCACAAAGAAGTCTTGCATTTCGCATGTGATGTTTGTAAAGTTCCTTGTGAAGTCGTCCGATGCCTTCCATGTTGTTTCGTAAGAGGATAACCAAAGCGAACAGCGCTTCAATACAATCGGCCATTGTTGTTGTTGTCGATGTGAGGGATTTCCGCGGTTTGGATTTTATGAAGCAGGCACGTAAACGGTGACGTCATGACGCAGCAGCTCTGGGCGGTGTGAACAGAGCGGGAGCAGAAGAGGGAAACCGGAGCTGAACCAGAAAAGCTCCCGCTCGGAGCGAGAAAGGGAAAAGCGCTGGTGTGAAAGCCACATAACAAAGACGCATTTGAGGCCCAAAGTAGGACTGCACGATTGAAGAAGAAAAAACAACAAATTCGTAGTGTCCAAACGGTGGTACTGCATCTTCCGTATCAGACTTTTTCCCATTGACTAACAGTGAGAAAGAGACGTCTGTAAATCGGTGGATAATTTTTTTTAAACCAAATAAACTACCCAGTATGAACTCTTTTATTTCCCTTATTAAAATCATTAAGTCCTTTTTTAAAGTTGTAAAATGCACTAAAAGCCAAATCTAGATTTATTTTCTGTCTCCATTCATTCTACTGAGCCAAGAGCGAGATCTCGGGGGGCGGAGCTTAAGGGGTGCATGCTCTGTGAGCGCACATACGGGTTCTTCTGCTCTGACAGCCAGGCATGCTGGGTAATCTGACGTTTCACTCTCTCAAAAGTTGGGCCATTTTGTCTTCCTGCGCCAATGAGCCATGGATGTGTAATAAGAACTGGATACAGCTGGGAGGCGGGGCCTCATTCATTCCTATGAGAGTTGCTCATTAGCGAATGATGATAAAATGGCCCAACTTTTGAGAGAGTGAAACATCACAGATTACCCGGCATGCCTGAGAAGTACCCGTATGTGCGCTCATAGCGCATGCGCAACTTTAACCAAAATGCTCGTTCACATCAAGCACGTCAATTTGCGTACACGTAACAGCACCGTGCGTTCATGACAGCATGGTAATGATTTGTTATTATGATGGATTTGATATGAACCAGGCGGCAGTTAGCGGCTAGCTAGTCATTATGCTATGATGTACACATCAGATTTGCCGTTAGAATATTTTTTCGCCGTTCAACATGTCCGTTAAAGTTTTAAATCTTCCGGACAAAATTTGAAAAGTGCCGGTCAAAGGTCTTTGTTATTTATTGTGCTTTAAAACAAATTGATATGATTCGATATTAAACAAACTAATAATAGTAGATTAACTACATTATTCAAAACTGTTCCATAATTTACAATAACACGGGAATAATAAACGAAGCGCTCTCCCTCTCCTGACAGCCCGTCAGTATCATGCAGCTCGCGGATCAGTAATGAGTGACCCGACAGTAAAACTAAACATTATTTACAACTATTTACGGTAGTTTGAGAGGTCATTACAATAGCTACGTGTGATATTCTAACCTAACCTGTGTGTTCTGTGGTCATGCAGAGCTGCGTGTCGACTCGTCAGCAGCAGCTGATCTCTCTCTCCCGTCAGATTAGACTTCACTCGCGTTTATGTCCATATCGATCAGATCCAGCTAGTTCTAGCTAATGATAGGACTACCTGCTTATTAAAAGACACCTAAACAATAAGCGTCGCTATGCAACCGGGTGAGGCCACAAAGTATAGCGCAGCATTATGCATTTGTTTACATGCCCACCAGAACCCTGAGGCATTACCAACAGATCAACGCACAATCAACCCATCCAGGACATCTCTTTCTCCACATTAAGTGTTCGACATTAGAGTTGAATATTCTTGTCTGTCACACACTCTTTTGTCTGTCACATAAGTTGCGCAACTGATGTGGTATTGCGCTAAGCAGAAATAATTTTTAACGGACACTTTGACCAGAGAGATTTAGATTTGCCGGTCTTCAGCATATTTTACCGGTCGTAGTCCGGTAATTACCGGCTAACGGGAACTCTGGTACACATCAATCGTTATGTACTTATACAACCCTGTCTCCTAAAAATTTGTTTCCCACAGAACTAAACTGCATTCTGAATTACGTTTAGCTACAAACTTATTTACTCCCACGTTACGTTCGTTATGAACGTATCTCAAATACGTTAATTTTCGACATATCTTCTAGAAGCATATTTTCTCCCATGTTACGTTTCTATGAACGTATCTTAAATACGTTTATTTTCTACATATCTTTGCCATTTATTGTCTTGCTTATAATAAGGATAATAGTAATTTATAAATATCATTTTAGGGCACACCTTTGAAATCGAGAATCGGGCTCGATATATGGTTAAATTAAAATCAGTAGGCGAGGCTGTAATCTCTCCAGCTGTTGCTCTCATGAGCGAGGCAGAACATAATAGTTTTAACATGCCAAAAAGCTGCTGTGTCATTTATTGCAGCTCAAACATTAAAACAAATCCATAGTTACGTGTTTCTGAACTTCCTCTAAGAAGAGAGGACACTAACAGAAGAGCTCTGTGGCTTCAGGCTTGATCGCCGTTCAAATCTATTATTCAAAACCATTCTATTTATTCTAACGTAAATTACATGCCAGTGTTTTATCTTTTTATTTATTTGTTTTTATTTTAAATCGTATAATGTCGGCCTTTTTTTCCGTCTGTGAGGAAAAGAAAAAAAATACAGATGTCAGTATTCTGAGGCTCTAAACCCCATGTTTAGAGCCTCAGAATACTGACATCTGCATTTTTTTTAAAGTCTTTTCCTTCTAATTTGTTATTCTTTTCTAAATAACACACTGTTATTTACTCAACAATAACACACAATTATCCTTGTTTTTATTTATTCGTTTAATTCTATAATCTTGGGCTTTTTAGCCGTAAATAAAGTCACCAGAAACAGACGGGACATTTCGAGATTTAGGATGGCCGAAGACACTACACTACCCATAATCCCCAGCTATCGTTTGGGACTACAGTCCTGTTGACAAACCCCGTGATGTTGCGCCAAGGTTACGCAGAGCGTCAAGCTCTTTGAAATGGAACGAAACCACGGCAGACTATTCAAAACTGGACTCGAACGCCCCACCAGAACTACACGTGCTGGCTATTGTGTTTCGCAACATGTTCTCTATGGCACGTCTACTGGGAATTGTAGTTTTAAAAGACGTTTTCCCCAAATTTAGAAGTTGACGGTATTAAACTGTGTACAGCCCTGGAGGTTTAGGCGATAGGAAACACATTGGTGTGTACACATTTCGCTTGTGTCCATAATGCGCAGCATTAATATATACCCACACGACGGCTCATTGTTACTTTGTAATTCTACTCCACTACAATTCAGAGGTTAACCTGGTATGTTTACTCCACTGCATTTATTTGAATTACTTTGCAGATTCTGATTAATGATGTGAAATATAAACAACCCTTAAATCAGACTTTAGTTACACCTGAGTAAAATTCAGGTAAGGTGATTGTCAAGTGCCAACAATCAGGAGAGATATTTGATAGTTGGTGCTTGAGAAGACTAAACATGTATCTGCAGATCTCTATAAAGTATATTCATTACTCGTTATTCTCTACTAATAGTTAATTAAAAACTGTATAATGGCTATTTTGCACATCCCTTTCAAGATTTCAAGATTTTCTAAGGTGTATTGATCTTATACACAACTTGGGTCGCAGGTTCCTCAACAGCGCATTACAAGACATCTATCAATATGTGTGTACTGTATACCTCCACCATTAAACTGTCATATTCTGCACATTTCTTATACTATCTGCACTGATATTATACACCTTAATTATACTCGTATGTATGTAGTCATACATAAGAGTATAATTAAGGTGTATAATATCAGTTAAAACAAGTGCTTCAATATAGTTAACATTGCAGGAAAGCAATATTTTAGACGTTAAGTACTTTGTCAGGCTTAATATTCATCCGTAGATAGATACCCCCAAAGCTTTTTTCTTGTTTAAAAGAAGACCTTAACCTAAAGTATTCTTTAATGTGTTAATAAAGGTTAATTCGTTTTTCTGTTTTGCACCTCCTCCTATTAATATCTGTGTACATCCGGCACTACACTGTTTTATTGTAGAGATCACTTAGTATCTTCTTGACTTTTTATATTCTATATTTCTATCATTGACCTTCTACTTTCCCCCTATGAAAGTATGTACTCTTAATATTGTTTTAATCAAATAACATTACTCAACAAAAATAGTTCAATAACATGCTTTAACCACTAGGCGGTGCACACAAGGTGCACACAGCATACTAATAATAACTTTGTATTATTAGTGTAGACACTTATGTATGTATAACATCTGAAGATGTGTAGTTTACTAGTTGTATTCATGTTTTTACATAATTGTACAGCATATTGCTATACTATTTCTCTTGTTTTACTTCTACACATTAATATCTGATTTGTAAAACATCACAGACAGAAAGGCTATCCGTCATTTAATGGTAAGATATTGAAATTGTGATTCCATAGATGTGTCTCCCGTCACCCAAATCCCCTGACTATTCTCTCAACTCAGTATTTACATTCTGATATTCAAAGGAAATCAGTAATATCTTTAAAAACTACACGTCCTTTTCTGTCAGCTGTGCACCGTTATGGTGTACATACAGCCTATCCCAATTGGATAAAATATAAAAGTCAGCCGAATTACTATTGATACTTCACGGAGACGTGTTTTGTGAAAAGAAATCCAAGATGTTGTTTAATTGTTGATATATTTATGATCCAAGTCACATATTCAGTTTTGCCAGCAGTTCTCCTGTTTGTCCAGAAGTCTTCTGATCAGGACTCTATAAATAGAGATCTACGGCAGATCTGTAATATGTAATGCAGCCGAACCGTGTATTACAATGCCGTTATGTGATGACTTCCAAAGAGAAAAGCAAGAACACTCTGAATTAGGTATTATATTTTTCGTTGTCGGATATCATATCTTATTAACACCATATCCCAGCGTGCATTGCGGCTAAAACATCCAATCAACGAGCTTCAAGCTGAGGATCTTGGGTGATTGGTGGGTTTGTGGTGTGTATCACTCGAAATGTCCCGTCTGTTTCCGGTGACTTTATTTACGGCTAAAAAGCCCAAGATTATAGAATTAAATGAATAAATAAAAACAAGGATAATTGTGTGTTATTGTTGAGTAAATAACAGTGTGTTATTTAGAAAAGAATAACAAATTAGAAGGAAAAGATTTAAAAAAAAATACAGATTTCAGTATCCTGAGGCTCTAAACTCCATTTCTTTTCCTCACAGACGGAAAAAAAGGCCGACATTATACGATTTAAAATAAAAACAAATAAATAAAAAGATAAAACACTGGCATGTAATTTACGTTAGAATAAATAGAATGGTTTTGAATAATAGATGAGAGTAAAATCTACGTCACTCTACAGCCCCGCCCACTTTTGGGGAAACCAACGCTGTCATTTGAACGACGATCAAGCCTGAAGCCACAGAGCTCTTCTGTTAGTGTCCTCTCTTCTTAGAGGAAGTTCAGAAACACGTAACTCTGGATTTGTTTTAATGTTTGAGCTGCAATAAATGACACAGCAGCTTTTTGGCATGTTAAAACTATTATGTTCTGCCTCGCTCATGAGAGCAACAGCTGGAGAGATTACAGCCTCGCCTACTGATTTTAATTTAACCATAGATCGAGCCCGATTCTCGATTTCAAAGGTGTGCCCTAAAATGATATTTATAAATGACTATTATCATTATTATAAGCAAGACAATAAATGGCAAAGATATGTAGAAAATAAACGTATTTGAGATACGTTCATAGAAACTTAACGTGGGAGAAAATACGTGTCTAGCTAAACGTAATTGAGAATGCAGTTTAGTTCTGTGGGAACGTGATTAGGAGACAGGGTTGACTTATATTACGCTGTAACAGGATCTAGTGATATCCAAGCAACAGAGCTTTATTTATCATGAAAGAATTATTATGTATTATATATATATATATATATATATATACACACACACACAGTGAAATAAGAAGCTACAGGAACGTTAATCTAGTCGGTAATATTAACTTTATTTAATACAACATTTACGGTACAAGATTTACATCATACAGCCCATGTAGTATAATATTTGACAAATGATGAATCACAGCAAACATGTGCAATATATCCATTCTTACAGCTCCGTGGGCA